>CAJNDV010031558.1:22231-47607 GCA_905221635.1 Symbiodinium sp. CCMP2456
CATGTCCTCCTCGAATTGCTGGACGTGGCGGCTGCTTGTGATGTACTTCACGCCACGATCCCGCAGGTACTGCACCTTCTCAGGGCTCCCAGCTGTGGCGAAGATCGTCGCGCCCACGCGCTGCGCGAGCTGCACAGCCACAAGCCCCACTCCGCCAGTAGCTGCGTGGATCAGCACCCGCTCACCAAGCTTCAAGGGCGCCAGCTCCACAAAGGCTTCCTCAGCGGTTGCGAAGGTAACTGGCCACGCCACCATCTGCTCGAAGGACCATCGCTTAGGCTTCGGAACCATGAGCAGGCCCTCTGTGCAAGCGAAAGCTTGTAAGCAGCCTGGGGCAATGCCGAAGACATCTTGCCCGGGACGGAGACGGGTCTCTCGCTCTCCGACAGTACAAAGAGTGCCAGCACAATCACCACCTGGGTTGCCAGGGTCGCCGGGATACAGATCCATGACGTTCAGCACGTCCCGGAAGTTGAGGCCAACCGCACGAACGCGCAGCTCCACCTGGTCTGCGTCCGGCGACGTGCGCTGAAGCGGGACCTCACGAAGGTTGGACAGGCTCCCTCGCGACTTCATCTCCAAACGCATGGGCTTCTGGGGCTGCACTTGGCAGCGGCAGAGCCGGGGCACGTAGGGGTCCCCACTGAGAGCCAGTTCCGTCTCGACTCCACCAATGCTGCCAAGCTGTTCCAGGATGACCTGCGCCATAGCATCTGCGTCGTCTGCATCGAGCACGTCCAGGTCAAAGCAGTAGAGGCTGAGCGATGCTTCTTCCAGTCGCGCGGTGCGCGCCAGACCCCACAGGCCGGCATGCAAGTAGCTTCCCGCTCCACGGTTAGGTGCGTCCTGCAGAGAGGGCTCAGGAACGGAATTGGAAACAGCTTTACAGACTGTATCAGACTGTTGGGCAGGCCTGCGTTCCGAAGGTGAAGTAGGCGATCTTGGGCGCTTGATGGCCCTTCGCGGCCAGTGCCATGGCTGCCTCCAAGGCTCATCGAAGAAAGCAGCTTAACTTCAATGAGGCGCAGACGCAGGCCTGCACCAAAAGCACGGCATCGAACAACACCTGCATTTCATCCGTGTCCTGTCACGATACAGAATTGCACACATCATGGTGAAACAACAGCTGGGTGGAAGATGGATGTCCTGCGATGCCGCGAGCAGCACCGCAACCTCGGTCCCTTCAAAGGTCGAGTCCGCAGCTGTGTCCAGGAAGCTGGCCTCCACACCAGGCTGAAATTGCTAAACCAGCTATTGACGGTGGGGAGTGATCCTCATGCTGCCTTCAGGTTGCAGGGCAAATCTGCTACGTAGGTGACTGCGGACGCTAGCCTGGCCTCAGGCAGCAACACCTTCAACGGACTGCTCAGCCTCTCCGCGCCTCAGCCAGACAGCAACACCTTCAAGCGCAATGCGTTTCTGCCTTGAAGTCTTGTTTGAGCTTTGGCTTTAGGACCTTCGGACCTGATGTGCCAAAGTCTGCCTGCTACAGGCGACCGTCCGACATCTTCCCCCATTCTAACCTGCACAAAAGAACTGAGCGCCGCACCGAGAAATACCAGACCCGTGCCTCTTGGGCCGACCAGTGCTGCTGGAGATCCAGATGCTTCTGATGTTTCGGCAGCCATCCACTCCACTTCATGTATGTCTTCCTCCACGTCGGCCGGCTCGAACATCTTGGCCTAGATACGAAACTGTCCAAGCAATGCAGCTCTCAAGTCGAGTCGTCCTGAACATCTGGCAGAGTAGCTCGGTATACCTGCAGCCTCCATGAATGCCGAAAGTGCCTGCTTCCCGAAATGAATTAAAAGACTCAAAAGACATGGCTCGCTGCAAACTTTGCCTGGAAACGTGGCACGACAACCGACCGACCTCAACCAACCGCACTCTGTCCTCCGTCCAGAACCCTGTCCAAAACTGCCCCTCGACAGCAACCTCTGTGAACAAGCGGCAATATGTTGAGGATGCACTTCACGAAACCTTGGAGGATAATTTCGCTCAGTCCGAAGACAAGAAACATCAATCTCCGTTCTGAAACTCATAGCAGACCGGGTACTTCATTGTCTCAAATCCGAGCATGATGCTGCCATCCTGGTCCGCTCATGAAGAGAGAGTAGAAGACAAGGTTACACAAGGCTCCAGTGGCTGTGACTTGGCTATTGGTCGCGTTTTTGTTGTTGCGTACAGTGTGGAGGGCTACGAAACCCAGAGGAAGGCGTTCGAGCTAGGATGTATTGCAAACGGCAGTGAGCACAAGCTAAGCTGCTGGGAAGGGGCGACCTGAAGGGGGTGAGGAGGGGGTCCCCCCGCCGGAGGTTTTGTAAATAAAATGCAGCGCATCACCATCATCTGCAAGCTAGCATGTGCGGTATCACACGTCTACATCATGCAGGCCTCCTCGTTGCAGAGCTCCGAATTGACCCAAAGCTCGTGGTCCGTGTTTCTGACAAGCTGGTGGTGCACCCAAATGTCAGCACGAGATCCTTGCAACTCTCGACTCAACAATGCCACGAGCAGAACCATCTGCAGGCTTTGGCTTGGACGCGGGGCATCTGATGAAGTCTTCTTACATTGCTTCGTGACTACTGCCTGAAGGCCCACAACACCCTCCCGACCATCCGGAGCTACCGCTTACACGCAATCCACACGCACACAGTTTCACCACAGAAGCTCTCATTGGAACCCCTTGCGTCCTTGCCCATAGCATGTGACTGTCTCCACCATGAAGGGAACACGCAGGGAAGTCAAGCCGTCAGTCGTTTGGTGGCGCTGGAGCATGAGAGCCATGCAGCTTTGGAACGCTCCATCCTAAGTGTCCGCCGACTTGATGCTCCCAGTCAGAGTTGCCCTCTGATCACTCCGCCCCCCAGGCCAAAAGATCCAGCAGGCACAACGAGTAGACAGATGAAGACTCCGCATGGGAGTGCTCTGCTGAATCATCCCACCCTGTGTTGCTAATGCTGCCGGATGAAGTACTACGAAGCTCTCAAGCAACTCGCACTCTGCTACTGACCCTCGTAAGACCTTTGCCATGTGCTGAGCTGGCCAAGGCACGATGACCGTGGGGTTGAAAAGGAAGCCAGCCTCTGCGTCCTCATTCTCCGCCACTATTCGCGCCAGCACCTGCAAAGGTCAGTAACCGAATGAGTGACTCAGGTTCCTGCAACTGCATGGCAACGACCGACCAAAATCCACCTCCTTGTCAGCACGCAAGATCTGCCGAACCGTCTGGAAGCGTCGCTCGAGCACGAGGCCGAGAGCAGAGAAAGGGACCTGAAAAGCCCACATGTAGCCTGTAAACTAGGTGAACTGTGCTCCAAGGAACATATAACTGATCCACTGTTACTTCTTCGTCACAGTGCCGACGCACCTGATAGCAGCCAGACTCTCTCATCAGCTCATGGTGTGGCCTGATCTTTGCGTGGCCTCGTCTAGATCCACATAGGGGGATGCGACGTTGGCAAGACAATTCAGGTCAAGTTCCTTGGATATGTTGGCATTCCTTCGCGTGGAGTGGAAAGAGCTCTGAAGAAATACCAAAACTTGCAAAGACATCATCCAAGCAGCACCTTCCGCATGGTCTGCAAGCTTCCTGCCCTCACTTGCGTCAAAGCTGAAAATTGACCAATGCTTGTCCGGGAAAATTTCCAAGTACCTTAGGCTTGCTCTGAACAAACTCCTACTGCATCTGACACGTGGGCATGACAGGTTAAGCCAGACCATGCTTTCCAAATTGCATGTCAATATCCCGCACCAACTTTCCAGGCTGGTGCCCCTGCTGTAGAACTAGCGGCGCGGTGAAGCCAACCTGCTGAGGCCGGGAGGCTTTCGGCCAGTCTCTGTTCGATGCGGACATCGGCCCCGAATGTGCTCTAAACGACAAGCGAGAACTCGGCCGACGGTTTGAGGACAAGCAAACCGGCTCCGTGCTAGCGAAACACTACTCGCAGGCTCGATCAAACAAGTGTTGTCGCACATCCTGCAACGACTCGTTACACAGGCCGCCTTGTGGATCTTCCACAGCTTGCCCGCATTCAAGTGCAGCTCACCAGCAGCGAGCACCATCTCAAGGTAGGCTGCCCCAGGCATGACCATCTCGCCGAAAAGTACGTGATGACCTTAGCTCAGACTGAATGCGTGCTTGGAAACTTCTGCTGGCAACAAACAACTGGCGAGTTCCTGAAACCTTCGCATTCTGAGCCCGAGACTGACAAGCTGCAACAGCTTGCCCACCAGGGGCTTGGCAAAAATCTGCGTTCCCTCGAGGGTATGCCACGTCCGCGTGAGCAGCGCATGAGGTCGGGCCCACCCAAAGGACTGACGCTTGAAGACAGGGCCTTCCTCGGCCGGAATTGTCTCTGCAAAGTCCTTCAGGACCGCGTGCCCATTTGTACCTGCATGGTGACATGGCACTGCAAGCTTGGCATCCCTCAACGCGACATCTTCCTAATCTACAAAGTAATTACAAACGACGGCAGGATGCAATAAGTTAACCGCGCCTCCAAATCCGAAGGACGAAAGGCCAGCAGCCACGCGCACAAATTGAAACCCAAAACCTTTCGTACCCGTTTCTGTGGATGCCACATCCACAGCCACCCGGCTCCATTCAAGAAGACCTTCCACTGGTAGACAGGCGGGGAAGTCTTCGAGATCACAGTGGGGATTCAGCTCTTTGAAGTGCAGATTTGGAGGGGACCGTTTTCGGGCGAGCATGCAAAGGGTCTTCAGCAGTCCAGCCATTCCAGCTGCGCCTTCCAAATGGCCTCGCAGAATGAGCAGGTAATTGCACAGATTTGGGGACATCCATCACACACACACACACAGATCTATGGGTGCAACCCGGCGGCCGAGATTGGTCTTGACAGCACACAGAGCCAGTGGAAGATCTGCACTGCGTTGCGCAAAAACGCCTCTCAAAGCCCCAACTTCAATTGGATCGCCCAAGGCAGTACCTGTGCCATGTGTCTCCATGCAGGCAATCGCTTGCGGCTCCATCTTCGCCTCCACCAAAGCTGTCCTGATGACCGCCTGCTGCGAAGGTCCGTGCGGCGCAGTCTGAGATGCGCTCCTGCCGTCCTGATTGACAGCTGTAGCCTCAAGCACCGCAGCTGGCTCCACTTCGAAAGCACCATGCACGCCATACGGGGACATCGTGATCGAGGCACACCCTTCACCACGCACATATCCATTGGCAGACACATCGAAAGTCTTGCAGCGTCCGTCTGTAGAGAGCATGTGGGCTTTGCTGCATGTAATGAACACCTCTGGAATCAAGCACAAGTTCACGGCCGCAGCAGCTCCGTGCGTGCACCTCGATCGACGAATGTTAGATGCAGTCATATCGACTGCAACCAGTGAGGATGAGCAGGCTGTGTCTACCGTCGCACTTGGGCCCTGCAGGCCAAGCAGGTAGGACACCCGGTTCGAAGAGAGGGAGGGCGAGGCTGCTAGGCCGGTGTAGGATCCGATCTTCTGTGATACGTGGCCACTGAGGCTCATGTGACCCCAATCGTTATTGCACTGGCCCACCGCTACAGCGGCATCAATTCCCATAAGGGATCTCTTGTCGAAGCCAGACACATGGAACGAATGATAGACAACCTCTAGGAGCAGCCGTTGCTGTGGATCCATGGCCTTGGCCTCCATGAGGTTCAACTCGAAGAAGGAAGCATCGAATTGATCGGCTCCTAGCACGAACGAACCATGACGCACCATCATCTTTCCTGGAGCTTCAGAGTCCTCGTGGTAGTAAACATCGACATCCCATCTCTCCATCGGAATCTCACTCACACAATCTGACTTCTGGCTCAGTACTTGCCAGCATTCCTCCATCGTTGCTCCCTCGAATGGGAACCGAAAAGCTGCTCTGTTGGCTGCAAGCTGCAGGCTGGAATGTTGGGCCGGATGTGCTGCAGCTGGAACTGCCTCTGCTGCCAACACGCTGGACGACGAGAGCGATGGTCTGCTGGCAAGTTCCAGAGTGAAAGGCACCCCCGCAATCCTTGAGTCGCCAGCTTCCACAAGCACCTTCGGACTGAAGTTGGCTCTGGCCGAGAAAATGCTATCGGACCCAGGTTCGAAATCCAAGTTCTTGACCTCCTCAGCTCTTAAACCCGTCCTTGCCAAGATCTGCTCCAGCAACTGTGATTTGAGGCTTTGTCTCTCCTCGTCGGTGTAAGAATCCAGATCTCCAGGGAACACAATGTCCAGAGAGACAGGTGAATGACCACTGCCGCCAGTTCGCACCCGGCCGGTGGCTGCCCGCGTGGATGAAGGGGAACCGGGGGAAGACATGGCTTCAGTAGCATATTCGGAGATGGCCTTTGGGCTCGGACAATCAAAGATGAGGGTGCTTGGAAGCTTTAAGCCTTCCAACTCCTTGGAAATTGCATCCCGGAGTCCCACGGCAGTTAACGAGTTCAGGCCCGCTTCCATCAAAGGCATGTCGTCAGGAGGCTTGGATCCAAGAAATCTTGTGACAACACCTTGCACCACCTCGTCCACCTCAACTGCCAGCTCATCACGAGCACGATGACGCAAAGCGCTTGGCAAGGTGGGCTTCGAATGAAGCTTGGAAGAAACTCCAGACTGCAGGTCAGAAGGCATAGGATGACGCCTCCGATTCCAAGAAACTTTGTCAGGCCTCTCAAGCCTAGTGCCCTTGCCATACCCGTCCTCGGGAGCTTCCAGAATTCCATGGCTGTTTGTGCCCGAGAACCCGAAAGAAGTGACACCAGCGACAGCACGAGATCCTCTCCAATCAATGATGCTGTCCGGCATGATGACAGGGAAAGCGGTCAAGTCAATGTTCGAGTTCATCTTCTTCAAGTGCAAATTCTTTGGAAGCATCCTGCAGAGAGAACACACTTACAAAATGGTGCTCCGTGATTGGAGCGTCATTACCAAACTGGCCTGTGGGTGAATTCGCTGATCATCTTGATGATGCCAGCAACGCCAGAAGAACCTGCTCACACACCATTGGCTTCAGTGTCTGTGCTTTCAAAGTGGACTGTTGCATGCTGACTAGTCGTCCTGCTCATTCAGCTTTAGACAGGGTCCTGGAGTTGATCGGCTCAAAAGCAAGATCGGTTTAGGGCTTCATTTGCTTGGGCTGCAGCAGGGCCTTCTGGGTGTCCAATGATGGACTTCAGTGCGGCCATGATCAGCGGTGATTCGTCGCTGCGGTGTTTGCCCAGGGTGGCTTTCATCGCACTCACCTCGCGGAAGCACGCAGGATGTATGCACACTGCAATGAAACGGCTTCAACTGAAAGCTGTCGGCGCAAGCAAGCATGCTTTGCTGTGAGCTCTCTTGTTCTGATCTTCGCTCTCCTCGAAGAAATCCCTATGTGCAACGTATGGCTTAGAGGCCTTGCAAGCGATTGCTCATCCTAGGGTTCCGGCCTCAATTGGATCACCAAGCGAAGTGCCTGTCCCATGTACTTCCACAAGGGAGACCTCCAAGACTTTCACCACAGCTTCCTGCATGTCGGGGAGAAAGAACAACGGCATCCTTAAGACTCTGTCAATGGCCTATCACTGCTGGCTTTCCTAAATACTACACTGTGAAAACCAGTATGGATCAATGTGGCAGACTCAAATTTCCAGCTTCTCCTGTAAGCAGCCCTGGATGCACCGTTGTTGCGCAGGACCAGACGGTGCTGTAATCGTTGCACTGCGACCATCCTGTGCGACACACGTGCCAGGTAAGACTGCCTCAAAGGCTTCTTCTCAGACAGCACTAGATTCTACAGATGTCACGAGGTGGGTTGCTTTGAGGTCGCATATGGTCTTCCTCGACCATGACCATAGAACAAGACATAGTGACTATGCTAATAACAGCAGGAATGACGGCAGCAACAGCAACAAAAAAACTAACAGTGATAACTAGACATTTATTCCATCTGCATGAATCACCATCATCACCGTCATCATCACCATCACCATCATCGTCAATCATGACGTGGACACATTATTATGCAAAAGATAACAGTGGTAATACTTGCGAGAAGAACCCTGACACTCATCATCATGGCGGTGTCGATTATAGTAACCGATTCAACAGAACAAGTCATCACAAGCAAGCCCGTGCACTTCTTGCCGATTCGACGAAAACCCCATTACGCGCGTTTGTGGCCCCGCCTGGTTGACACACACGCCAAGAGCCGTAGCAACTTGGTGCTGGCCAACCTGGCGCTAGAAAGAAGAGCTACTGGGCAGCTTCGAGACAGAAAGACTTGCGTAGGAAGCTGTTGCGCAGGCCTTGTTCACGCCCAACTCCAGGATTAATGATCCGACACCATCGCTGCGCCCGAAGCCGTTGGCAGTTTCGTCGAAGGTTTTGCAGCGGCCATCAGGTGACAGAGCCATAGCCATTTTGCAAAAACCTACCTAGCCATGCCGAATAGGTTCGAGGTGCAGGAAAACCACGAATCACACTTGCGCAAGAACTGCTTGCATGTCCCAGACACCCACGTATTCGGACACAGCTGCCTGGACAGACCAAGACATTCAGAGATTCTTCAGGCTCAAGGGACACGAATATCAGCCATCATCAGTCTAGTTGCAGGTTGCTGCCAGCCACGGCACTCTTGTCACACTTGCCCAGTCGCTCGGCTTGCACAGCGCAATCAAACGCGACCAGAGTTGACCTGCAAAAAGCACTTGAATAGCTGGACACTGGCCTGCGCCGTGCAGGTGTAATTGTATACCGTCATGGGTAGGCAAATGTAGGCAAGCAAGTTGCGAGCATGCCGTGTCAATTGTGAGGCAAGGTCCACGAAGGCCCAGGGCATGCGAAACGCGCCCAGAGTTCCTTCGATGACGGAAACCAAAATACACGCAGCTCGGCATTGACGGCAGCCTCCTGTGAACCTCTGTCCCTATTTCCCTCAATCACACCGATCTCCCATCTTGACGATCCTTCTTATGAAGTGCTGGGATCGAATGCCATGTTGGCTGGCCCAGAGAACACAGAAACTCCACACCGCCTGATGACATGTCGAGCATTGCGGAGCCAAGACACCCGGATGTTGAAGAGCCAATCATCGTAAAGGGACCAATGTCATCATCCTCGCAGAAACCGCGAAAATGTCGGAGCAGGTGACTACAGAATGGTAGTCGCAGGATTGCAGCAACAGCAAGCTGGAGGAGCAGACCACACTTACTACACCCTGTTTTCATCAACATGCCAACAGTCTGAGGAATTCCTGCACCCCAACACCCAGCATCGTAGCGCAGCCGATATAGCACCCGGTGCTGGAATTCAACAAGCTCTCCTGTGCATGACAGCGCAGTGGGGTCATTCGGCTACTGTAACTGCAGGGCATGCGAATTCTGCTCCACAATGTCCTTGTTCTGCCTGCCATTCCAGAAGGACTCATAGACAACTTCAAGCCTGAGCGACTTCTTTGCAAGTTGTAACAACTTATAGCTGGAGAATGGAATTGGCCAACTGCACGTGGAGCCTGGCTGCAGCACCAATTCTGGCAAGGTGCAAGATTCGCTGGTGCGGATCCATAGCTTGAGCTTCGGGTTCCGCGATGCCAAACATGACGTTGTCAAAGCCCTGCAGTGCATTGCACTTATTTCGACAAGCACAAGAAGTCTGTAAACTGTTCCAGCTTGGCACTGATTTGCTTCCACCCCAAGGACTCTTGAACTACTTGGCCCCCGCCCCCGCCCCTCCAGCCAAGATCCTGCTGGGACTTCAATCAACTCCCTGGTTCAAGCTTTCACTTTCGGCTTCGAAACGCTAGGCCGGGAGAATTTATTATCTCAACTCGCCTCTTCATTCAGTAGTCTTTGGTGCGACCGTGGGCGACGTCGCTGCAAAAACTGCTCAGCTGTTACGGAGATGTTTTAATGCTCATATGTTGCTAGGACAAACAGACCAACCAGCGCGAAAGAAATGTGACGCACAATCAATGGTTCCATGCATGGCCTCTGGCATTGCATTTGTGCTTATTTTCCTACCTCTTTCCATCTTGCCTAGAATATGTTCCATTGCTGCATTACAGGCAAGTGCGTTTCTGCAGGAAACGGTCGCGCCTCCAAGCCGCAAATGAAACCGCCAAAACGCGTGTACCTTGACTTGAAGCCCATCACTGCAAGCGACTGCGCCACACTAAAACGCGTCCCAACCGTTTGGTCTCCAAGCCGCATCTTGCCAGGCTCGCTGGGATCCGGATCATAGTAAAGGTCAATGTCCCATCGCTCACTGGGCACCACGGTTATCATATCCAGACCCGCCCTCAACATGCTCCAGTACCTGAGGATATTTGGGCGTAAAGTCTTGTTTGGCAACTTGTGGCTCAAGCTTGCAGGGTCACGAGCTTAGGGCGGTCCCGACAGGACTGAGACGCTCACTCATCGGGGCTGTTTCCGTTGCAGCCAGCGAATCTAGCGGCACAGCCAGCAATCGCCACCGGCTCTGACACGTTGAAATCTCGCACATCTGCCAAACGGATGCGCAAAGCTGTAAACAAGGGTGGCGTGGCAGCAATGAAATATGCATGAACATGCTCACGAGCCACTGTTTCCTGTTGCAGAGCAACGTCAACTACGCATTCTGCGAATTATCATACACACAAGCAGTAAAACTGTCAAGTAAAAGTAGTCTGATGGCAGCAGTATGAGCAAAACACTGCAACAAGCAGACCGAGGAATGGTCAAAAAAGAGTATTATCAGGACTCTAGCGTTCGGGTGGCGTATGAAAGCATTTGACAGAGGCTTTGCAGCTCCGTTGAATCGAAATTTAAGCGCTTGCTGCATGTGGCTTGCACGGCCTGGAATGGACTCTTCATACTTGCTGTTATCTCCAGATACCCTGGCAGAGATGAAGCCAGTCAACTCCGTCACAGTGGGAAAGTCAAAGATGACCTTGGAGCGTCTTTGACGACCCTAAAGCCGCAAGGGGGTCCCCCGACGTCCTCTGTAGCATCGTCTGATGTAAATTCAAGGCAAAGTGCTGTGGAAGCCAGATGGACGCCCTCGAACGACGCCTGAACTAAGTTTCTGAACTCCACGACAGACAGGGAGTCCAGTCCCATGTCCATGAATGGAACAGAGAAGTCTGTCCAATCAGGATCTCCAATAACACTGCGCAGTGCGTCGATGATGGTGGAACTGATGAATTCCTGCGCACACGACCATCTTGTGGGTGGGGATGAGACTTTGCGACCCAGTAAGAACGTGCCTCTGACACGCCTTCACCACGGATGCTCGCACCTGACACGAAGCGTGGCCAGTGCACACTACTACCTGTCGACACCGATCATGCTAGTGCCGTGCTTGCTTTCATGGCGACATCGCCCTCCCTACATCGCTTGCCTGCGGCTTTCTTCAGGTGCTTGAAGTTTGTCAGGAAGCACGGCACTTTCCGCTGCACGGCGAGGAAAGAAGACCAATCGATGCGCGAAATCCCCAGAACACCACTAGGTGAGGGTGTGGCAGCCAAAGCTGCGCCCAGTGCCTGGCCGGCCGTATCATTGCAATTGAGCTTCTTAAGAAGCCTTCCGACAATAATGTCTTAGAGTCTCCGTCAACTTCCAAGCCTGCAAACTTGCGCTCGGATCCAGCCGCAAGTAGCCGCCACTCTCCCTCGTCCCTGCCCGAGCAGCCATGCCCACTTCTGCCCACGGTCCCCATTGAATGGACAAAGCTGGAAGACCTGCAGCAGAATTTCACATGTGAACCTGGACTGCTGCTATCTGGCCGTGCAGTTCCCTGATGATGCATGAAAGGATACCTTGGCCACATCGGTGCAGCGCAAAGGCATCAAGGAAGGTGTTGGCAGCGCAGTAGTTGGCTTGACCACGAGATCCCAACATGGCCGCCACGGAAGAGAAAAGCACAAAGAAGTCCACCTTTGGCAGAAACTCGTGTGGGGCAACAGCTGGATTCATTGCCCACAGCAGGCGAACCCGCCGACAGCTTCTCAGCAGACTTAGTGCGGCTCTAAGGCTTTGGGACAAACGGATTCGAGAGACGAAAGAACTTGCTCAACCTGCGACATTTCTAAATTGCAGCTGCCATGGAAAATCGGCTGTAAGCCACTGTCGTTCTGCTAGTTATGACAAGCGAAGTGAACTCTATCGCTGCTTCTCTCACAGAATACAGCGTTATCCTGGAACCGTTAACAGTAATACTACTCTTGGCTATTAACATATTCTATCTTGGTCACCACTGTTCTTACTCTTCATGCTACTGTTGCTAGTATCGTTGCCGACCGGGTTGTCATCACTAACTGTTTTGTACATAACTCAATCTTTGACAGTTTTCGACTTTGGCCTTGTTGCATGCATGACCGTTGTGGGCTAAGGCCATGTTTCCTGCCGAGGTCACAGGTTTCAGACCAGCCATACCGATGAATTCCTCAACAGCCCTTGCAAGCTTTGCTGGGACAAATACCCCAATGCCCTAGCATGCTGTTCTTAAATAGGATGAAATGGCCTTGCTGCCGTCCGTGCTCTCAAGCCCGAGATTGAAAAAGGATTTGTGAAGATTCCTTGGCAAATCGACATACGACACATGACGTCTACTCACTAACGAGCTCGGAAGAAG
This sequence comes from Symbiodinium sp. CCMP2456, assembly GCA_905221635.1. Classification (NCBI taxonomy): domain Eukaryota; class Dinophyceae; order Suessiales; family Symbiodiniaceae; genus Symbiodinium; species Symbiodinium sp. CCMP2456. The sequence goes on from CAJNDV010031558.1 coordinate 34,796, forward strand.
TGCCCGAATCGACGAAGCAATTGCTGAGGTCCTTTCACAGAGCCATCCACCTTCGGCTTGAAGACGTTGGCGAAATGATTCCGAGTAAGATCTGCAATAAGATGATCATCCAAAACCTGATGCTGCGGCTGGCTAGTCACTAGTGCATGTGTCTTCCGCGATGAGCAACACCCGATTCGCACGAGCATGGCCACACATCACAGACTCGCTGCTGCATCAACTTATCTTGCACTTCGATCTGCCCTGTCCAAGCGAAAGTTAAGCTTCAGACACCGGCTGCGTGAACCGCCCCGCAGAGAGGTTTCTCAGCATGAACTGACTTCAAGCCTGATGTCACAGCCTGGCCCACGGTGTGACCCCAAAGACTCATCAGGAAACATGGAACTTGCTCGCCTCCTCAACGGAAATGTCGCAACATTGCAGAGTCGTGGCAACACCCGTGCTTTGCAGCTTTGCGAACGAAGCTGCAGCGGTCGGCTCCTCGAGCAAACACGAATTGCTCCATAGTCAAGCAAGGATCACAGCATCTCTTACACAAGACTATGCGCAGCAGTTCATGCACCTGTCAGCCCGCAGGCATCTGGTACCTTTTCAAAACTCCAAGGCCTGTGAAATGTTGCCGGTGCGGGAGAGCAAAGCGACATGTCCGGCACCATTCTCCGCAAACCATGTAGCGACCAGAAGCCCTAGGCCACTGGTGCCACCGCTAATAGCAATGCTACCATCTCGCGGACCTGTCAGAACAAAAAGCTCAGGGCCGGGCTAGGAAATCAGGATAGCACCGGCGACAGGCTACGAGCAAAAAGACTAAGGCGAAACATGCCAAGAGTCGACAGCTACCCATGTCCACCTTTCGGAGCTTGCCTGTGGTGTCTTCCAAGCGATGGACCAGCAAGGAGAGGTTTGGACTCTGCAGGAGGAGCAACTCCGGCTCCATCAACTCCACGTCACTCGCGCGATGCAGCTTCAGCTTTCGCAGCCTGATCAGGCCGTGGGAGCTTTTCTATTCCAACCGCAGCACCTGATTACGGCCCCAGGCCCCGTAGTATTCTATTAAGCCTTTTCTGGCCATCTGGGGCACCACTGGCCGGGCCTGGCGATGATATCACCAGCACCATTGCAGTTGACACCGAGGTCCACGCAGCCAGCAAACGAGCCGGGCGACTCGAGCCGGAAGCAGCGGGCCAAACCCCAAAGACCAGCGTGCCATGGGATGGCCTCGCCCTTCAGTGATCTGGCGTCCATGGCCTGGCTTCGCACATCATGCTGACAGTCTGCTATTCGTGCCCTACTACCTGGCTTTTTCTTAGCAGAACCTTCGGAGGAGGGACGTCACAGAAAATAATGGCTCATGATGCAGTATATGATGCTCATAATACAGTATAAGACGTGGTTGCTAGACGTACTGGTGCAGCCCGAGTGAACGCTTTTGCTGGGTCTTGCCAACCATCAGCTACGATTTAAGGGCTTTCGCTGGGTCTTGCTACGATCTGAGTGTTTGCCTTGTTTTCAAGGTGACCAATGCATCGCGAAAACTGAAACAACTGGCTTTCACGCATCTTTCCTTCTTTCAATCGTGCTTTGGCAGCAAGCACGAGATGGAAATTCATGTGCCATAGATTATTGTCAATTGTTCATTGAATGTTTTTGGTGAAGTTTTAATTATAAATCCTTTGCATTGAGTATTGAAGATTGTGTTGCAAAGTTTGGTCAATATTGTAAAGTTTCGGCTTTTGCCCTAAACCCCTGCCTGAGTGGCGTGCAACACGAACCACACCACTGGGCTGGCTTTCATGCGCAATGCCATCTGAATCAGACCAATGCCATTCTCCACAACATCAAGTGGGGAATCATCCGGCGATGGGATGTACACCATCTGTGGAACTTGTAAGTCTTCGGGGACACATGGCAAAGAAGTGCAGTAGACATGCTTCTCGCCAACTTCCGCTTTAAGCAAATCAAGCAGGCCAGCATCCGCCAGGAAAAGCCATTGCTCATCAGAGATGCCGGATGGCAAGAAGCCGTGGGTACTTGCCTCATCACCTATGTAGCTGCCAACCCACTTCGACTCAAAGAAGCTGATCTGGCCCGGTGCTGTCTTTCTGGCACCAGCCTTTTGCACTTGGTCAGGTAGCACCTTCCGAAAAACTACGTCCTCCAGCAGCCACAACAGGGATCCCGACTGGCTGAAAACACCGCAGGTAAAGATCTGCTCCTTGTCTGTGTTTTCAGTGACATGCAAGTGCAGCACCAACGGGTGGTCCATCGGCACATCACTGGCATGTATGGAAACTTTTCCGACTCCTGCAAATATCTTGAGCATTGGAGTCGTGTCACCAGCCACCATCGCGCATGCTGCATGAATCGAGCCATCGAGGAGGCATGGATGAATGATGTAACCTTCGCTGGAGACATCAGGACTGAGCCGCAGCTGGCAGGAGACTCCATCTGCATTTCGCCGGATGTCATAGCACACTTGGAACATGGGTCCGAAATGCAGCCCAGATCTATCGACCAGCGAGTAAAGACTTGCCGAGTTGACTCCTTCATCTCTTCCTGTGCTAGCATTTTCCGGTTTCGTGTCCAAGTCCACGGCTTGTGCTGTCGTCTCCACAGCTGTAGCATCGACACGCCCCTCGCAGTGAACTGTCCAGGCATCATCATCAGGGCCCTGACTTCGCAATTCAAAGCGTTTGTTGCCTATGATCGCAAGGCGAAGGATCACCTGCTTGCCATCTGTGTCACTGTCCTTTGGCACCACACAGGGCCACAGCATGTGGACGTTTCGCAGCTGAGCCTGCGGACCCAAATGCGCCCTGGCGGCCTCCAGTGCCATTTCCACAAATACCATGCCAGGAACGACAACCTCACCATAGACCACGTGCTGCGAAACCATGCGGAACACATCGGAGTGCACGGGGCAGTCGAAGTGAACCTCGTTGGGTGCCGTAGCTCGATGGCAGAGGAGCCGTGGCAATACCTCACGCCAAGGGAATGCCTGCCGCCGCAATTCCAGCTGCGAGGCCTCTGGAAACCGTGAGAGTCTGAAGAGAGGACAGAGACATCACTCACACGGAAATGCTGTCCAGCCGTTGTCTTGAAGGTTCGGTTTAGGAGCCGATTTGGGGATGCCTCACGTGAGCCCAGACCACATGTCCTTGTGCACCCACCTCAGACCTACCGTCTCTCCATTGTTTCTTGTCAGTAGATGCACAGTTCAAAGTTCGTACTTCCGAAGTTCCATCCAGTGCTTTTCCGGATTTGTCTAGAAGTCTTCCCAGTTCCCAAGTCCTGCGCAAAGTGGAAGCCACCGTCTGGCTTCCGACTCTTGTCGATGTCGGCTTCCTTTTAGCTTGGTAACACGATCCTGAGACTGAGGCCCAAATGACCCACGTTTGTAGGGGCCGCAAATGTGGACCGTGACACCCCCCCCATGCGGTCGATGCGTAGCATTGACAGGTACATGCCGGTTTAAGTCAGTCGAGATATGCTTCAATGAGGGTAGCACTGCAATCTAATGTTCGATGCCGAACAGCTCGGACATCCCATGAGGTGCCTTAGAGCTCTGACGTATCATGCGACAATTTCAAAAGCAGTTTGATCCGAAGTAAGGCCTTCCAGCAATCATCTGGCTGAACGGCGTGCTTGCAGATTGCGTGTGCATTCGTGCCGCCAAAACCAAACGACTGCAAGCCTGACCAGGAAACACACATGAAGATGCACAGGGAATGCTGGCTGCACGGCAACTTCATCGGCAGTTACTCTGCTGATCTCCATGGGCCTGAGAAGAGCATGCCTCCCGAAAGCTGCTGCGAAATGGCCGGGATCATCGCTGGAAAGTCATCGAAGTCAATCTTTGGATTCAATTTTGCCAAGTGCAGGTTCGGGGGTGTGACACCTCGGCTGGACGGGAGCGGCAATTGGGGCAAATGTGGCAGTGGCTGCCCGGCAACTAAGCCCCGCACCATGCTTCAAGGCTAGAAGAGTCTTTGCCAATCCTGCTGCACCAGCGGCACCTTCCAAATGTCCTGAAGCTATGAACTTGTGCCGGCAGAGCGCGGTGCTTTCCAATACCCTGACGACTTTTGGTTGAAGGCTTGGATTCTCATCGGATGAGAATCCGGACTCGGTTTCTGACCTGCTTGCCGCAGGCACAGTGTGCTCGGGTGAAGCACAGTGCTCAGTGCATGTATTTTGGTCAACCAGATCGCTTTCCGCTTACAAGCATCAAATGCTGTGGTTTTTGCGTCTTGTTGTTTCTGAAAAAAACAAATGCATTCCAAGACCATTCTCAGCACAAGTGCTGACAGGTCATTTCTGATTTCTTGCAGCCAGCTTCTGGCAATCCATTCGCACTGCCAGCTAATTCTGGCACCATCTTTCGATTGCAGATCACATTTCATCTGAGGTCAACACCTGGCCCGTTTAAGAAGCACACAGCTGCAACCGATCCACGAGATCCTGGGGGCTCTTTTGAAGGGAAATCCTCAAGTGATCTCGATATCGAAAAGCCGAGGCACAAGCCTCTCATGCAGCAAAAGGGTTCCTAAACTTAGCTTCGATACCTTGGCCAAATACGGATCCGTTTTCTATGTTTTTCTAGTAGCACAAGATTGCTACACCGCCGGGTCCTGAATCCTGCTAAGGTTCACCAGCTTTAGACATGCTCCGCCAGGCAGAAGGAGCTTCCATGGAGACAGACAGACAGACAGACAGACAGACAGACAGACCGACCGGCCGACAGACAGACCGACCGACCGGAAGACCGACAGACCGACAGACCGACAGACCGACAGACCGAGAGACCGACAGACCGAGAGACAGAGAGAGACAGAGACAGAGACAGAGACAGAGACAGAGACAGAGACAGAGACAGAGACAGAGACAGAGACAGAGACAGAGACAGAGACAGAGACAGGGAGGGCTTCGATACAGCCCAATTTAAGCAAAGGTTAGTAAGGGCTTCAGTAAAAGGAGGAAAGGAGTACATCGAGACAGATGATGGCGATTGATTTTTCAATCCTGAAACTGCTCTGTATCTTGTATTGGTTCAAAACTTGCAACAGCATGCAGCAGTCCTAAGTTGGTCTTGACGGCTGCCAATTGCACGGGCATGGAACGGCCAGGGCCAAGAACTGCTTTCAATGCTCCTGTCTCAACTGGATCACCAAGAGCTGTCCCTGTACCGTGACACTCCACCAAACTGAGTTGTGTTGAAGATATCTTGGCCAGCTGCACAGCCTTCTGGATGGCTCGCTGCTGTGCAAGTCCATTTGGAGCTGTCAAGGTCGAACTTTGGCCATTCTGATTAGCAGCCGATGCGGCGACAAGTACCGATGCGCCAGTCGGATGGTCCTGACGGTCTGCTTCCGCAGCTCTCTGCAGAAAAACGGATCCGCATCCTTCACTACGTGCATAGCCATTGGCAGATATGTCAAAAGTTTTGCAGCGGCCATCAGGAGAGAGCATACGTGCCTTGCAGAAGGCAACGAATGGCTCAGCAATCAGGTTTAGCTGCACCCCGGTGACTATGGCAGTCATCAAATCGAACCCGAGCTTGTGGTACGCAATGTCTAACGCTACCAGGGATGATGAGCAAGCTGTGTCGATTGACATGCTTGCACCTTGCAGGCCCAGGTTGTACGAAATTCGGTTGGCCGAGATTGACGAATGCGTGCCAGGGCCAGTGTAAGGGGTGGCAGCTCCTTGAGCGGACAATTTGGCCCAGTCACTGCTGCACTGTCCAACAAATACACCAACATGAGAACCACGTAGCACCTGCTTCGTACGGCCAGCATTGTGGCAGGCACTGTAAGACATCTCCAAAGCCAGGCGCTGCTGCGGATCAATGGCTTTTACTTCGGCGGCAGACATCCCAAAGCAGCCTGCATCGAATAGCTCGGCACCTTGAACGAAGCCTGCGCCCATCCCCGAGTCAATGTTCTGGGATAGCCCATGGGGATTACACTGATTACACCAAAAAACTGCAACATGCAAAGCATGGTATCAAAATATGAAGCAAGGTAAATCTATCCGCGAGCGAAGCCTCCGTGCCGCACGTACATGACGTTGCCAAGAGCCTTCAGAGCTGAGCACACGCTACTGAAGCAGTCGATGTGTGCGCTTCCCTCGGCTGTCACCCTATGCGAGCTATGTAGGGTTCAAACAAACCAGAGAATCGAAATGCACGATTCTTGAACACTGTGGGCGTCAATGTCCTCAGCGAAAACCTCGTGCAAGTCAAATCGCGACGATGGAATTTCCTCACAAGTCAAGACTATGTTCAAAGCCTTTCACTGCCAGCCGCAGGAAAATGCAAAAACACGTACCCTGAGGTCTCGACAGATATTGCATCTTGGAGCTGGATCCAACGAGACCAGCAGAGCTCAGGACCTTCCGGGCCACCAGGAAAGAGACAGGCCAAACCCGCCGCGCCAACCATGTAGCTTCCTGCAGGCACACCATCTCCACTTGCACCTCACACTGCCTCACACAGTCTCCTACTGAAGACGTCCTGTCCAAACGGGGGCTACCGCTTCGAGAGCAGGGGATGCCAAAGACGACGAAACGAATTGAGAGCTGGCCAAATCGGCAATAGCCCGCAGCGTAGGGCGATCAAAGACCAGGGTGTTCCTTAGATCGGACACCATCTTCTCAGTGCCTGCAACACCAATGCTACTTGCTGCCACAGCACGGAAACTTGACGCCCTCTTGTGCTTCAGCTGCAAGACGGTTACGAAGCTCAATCGAAGACAAGGAGTCCTGCGGAAGGCAATGTTTCTTTGCCAGCATTTTACACGTCGAGTGATACCAGCAGGTTCTTGAGTCTCCTGGAAATCCTGCTCCTCAGCAGCCTTTTAGTTCCACAGGCGCAAAGGTTTACTTGCATAATCCACCCTTGTTATTGCCATGTCCAGACCACCAAATCAATGCTGGCATACATGTCAGTAACACACCTGCGCAGAGTAAACAGTTATCCGGCGTAGTGCGCACATGCTGCAACCGGGCTCGGATGCCTGCAGAACTGACAAGCCCTTTAGCCCTTTACCCATGCAAGCGTTATGCTTGCTGCACAGATGTGTCTGTTTTACAAAAGAAGTGTAAGGTTGGGAAAATTTGGACATAGATCTCTTCTGATCTCTTCATGGACGGACTCACAAGCGGCCAAGCATTCGGACAAGGCATACAGCAGAGAGCAAAACAAAGAGGGTTCTCCCTGCCGCTCAATTTTCGCAAACTTCCCTTGCATCCACAATTCTTGACGAAATCAAATCCATGTCTGAAAGGAGAACTTCATTCGAAAAAAACCTGCTACCCGGGCTTCTGTCCAGGCCAGCATCCATCAACGGGTCGTCTAACCCCACGGCAGAACCAATCACATCAGCCGTGATTCGGCCTCTCCAGGCAACTCTGTTATGGTGCAGAGAGAAGGGCCCAAACAGCCCGCATCATTTGGGACAAATGCACTATGCAAAGAAGGCTCGCACAGGTTGTTGTACTGCTCCAGACTAATTTGTCCACGGCACTGACCCAACGGATCACGTCTTCTGAACTGGCTTCCGCCTGCAGAACATCTGCAACAAAGACCTCAGGTCATGAATATGAACGCGCCTGCTCAGCGGCAGCACGTCCTGCTTCAAAGTCGTCATCTTCAAATTCCTCTCAAGCTGCTTTCAGGCATTTAGCTGATGATACAAAGGCTAAAGAAGCACAGGAATTCAAGTCCTGAAAATATGTTGGTGGACCCTTCGGGAACCTCAGATGAACAGCGAATTGACAGATGTTAGCATGTGGCTCGGTCCCGCTGTGAGAGTGCTATCTCTGCAGGGGCACTGCTTCAGGAAGGCAGTCCACTGGACCAAAGCGCAACCGAGGTGAACTTCAGTGATTGGTCTTGCCAGCGCCGCGGACCTAACAGATGTAAGCTGCGGAAACGGTGCAGAAGAGATCAATGTTGCAAAGGGACAGGGGAAGATATAGATGACACGCAAAAGCACAACACGAAGTCGCCGCCACCACCGCTATGGACACCACCATCACCACAAACAACTGGATGCTGAGCTTCAAACAGGACTGATATGCCAAGCCTTCCAGGACTGACACCAAGGAAGACTGCTGCTTCCGACCCAATATAAGTCTCAGATTCCCCCTGGGTGCCAGACTCATTGCTGATACCCGCCATCTTGAGCCGGTGAAAGGAATTGCTTTGAGCCTTGGAAAGCAGCCGCTGAGCAACACGAGCCCGGCCCGTTGGATTTGTCAGTGCCTTTCGCTAAGCTCCCAGCTGCCATGCCAGCTTCCAACCAAGGGCCCCACTGCAAACTCTGTGCGGGGACTCCGCTCAGATGCCAGTGGTGAGCCAAAGCATCTAAGCCTGTGGCACAATGAAGTCTTGCCACGCACCCTGTACTCAAGAGTGTCCAAAACGAAGTCTCAGCGCTCAACAGGCGTTGGCTGCAGCATAGTTAGCTTGTCCTCACCGTCTGCAGAACCCCAGGCGATGAAACCCGTGAGCCCAAATGTGAACAGAACTTCTGTGAGCCTGGGGCGCCCAGGAGAGATGCAGTGGAAGAATAAAGTACGAAGAAGTCCAGCGGCAGGCCTTCTGCGGCACTGTAGCAGTGCCTGTGCTGCAGAATAATGACAAGGCGTACAACCCCAAGCAATCAAGCAGACCAAATGCCCTGGAACCACGTTCGAAGCCAAGAGTCTTTGCCCCTGTTACCTTTGGACCGTAGGTTCTTTCCAAATGCTTGACAGTGAGCTGGGGAACCAAGGCATCATCCAAGACCTTACCACCCAGAGACATGGGTGTGGATGCAAAGATCTGCATCATGGGATGCCGTGCTTCATGGCCCTTCTGCTCCAACTGGGGCTTCAGCTGTCGACAGATACATACAGATCTCATATGCTTTCCGAAGCGTGCAGTCTGACAGGTAGTCAGCTCACAACTGGGAGTGGGATGACGACGCTGCCGCATGTCCCAACCAAGTCCAGCTGGACGTAAGCGGCGAAAACTCGTGGCAATTATACTGAGATCTGCCCTACAGGCCCTAGAATGAGGACGCGAAGTCACAAAACGGACAGGTCAGCGGTACCCACAAAGGAATCAGCACTGCAGGAGCCGCTTCCGACTGCTTGGACTAGAGCATGGCTCACAAACAGTAGAGCATGAAGCCTGGCGTTGACACCACTAGGTTCATCGAACCTGACCTATTCCTTTCTCTCCAGACCTGTCGCAACCGGAGAACCCCATATCAGTCATGTGCCCAAAGCCCTGCTGCGACAGAACAAAATTGGACCTGGGACTGTGGGGCAGCCAGCCTCGTGTGCGTGCCGCGGAAAAAAATACGGATGCTGCGAAACAAGACAGGCCACGCTTTTCAGTTCCGAGAAACGGTTCTGAGAAATGAATTCAAACACAAAATTGGTAACAGACCTTTTCGCATGAAAAATTCATCCTTCTCTGATACCCTTCGGCATCGCTTCCGATGTAATCAAGAAACGTCCCTTCCCCGGCCGCTTCGATGACGCAGCGCTTCGACGACTCTTCGCTGCCAATTTTCGGACGGGTCCCGACGAAAACCTCTTATGCTTAAACACAGGTTAAGCCGAAAAAGGTGACTTTCATTGCAAACACTTCAGCTTCAGGCACTACGATGCGATGGCCCCAAGCAACCTGCTGGCGCCCACGCATCGTCAATGCACGTGTAGCTCTAGCCGACTCTATGAGTACAAACTTCTGCGAGAGCACACTTGCACACTTCCAAACCTCGGCTTGGGGGCCGCCTCGGCAGACATCCCGTTCATACTGGGTCTCTGCACGTTAACAAGAATTTGACTTGAGAAGAGGGCCACGAAAGCCAGGGCAAAAAAGAAAGGAAGTACAGAGTAGGTCCACACCGAAGTCGCTGTGGACATCAGTGCCGCAGTCGAAGTGGTCGAGCTAGCATGCAGGAAATCTCGGCAACACACGGACGGAGAGTTTGCAGTGCCGACATGTGTCTGCCAGTCATGAGACTCGGCACACAACGGCATTGCACGAAATGAGAAGAACCCATCCCTAGCGGGAAATCAGAGGATAAACTAGGAAACGCTGCAGCAGGTCCGGAAGCCAGAAAGCTCTCAACGCTTGAAGAAAGCATGGGTGCCATGATCAAGCAAGTCTGAGATAGTCTGAGGTCGCGGCGCCAGCCAAATGTAGCAAACCTCGTACTCCTTTCTTGGAAGATTGCAGCCACTTTTTCAGCTCTCTTGCTCCTGCGGAAGAGGCCACGTCACAAGCCAAAGCCTGCACTTCAAGGCTGGATTGCTGCAGCCACGCCCATTGTTGCTCAAGTTCTGGACCAGGGCATCCGCTTCTGGAGAACAATAGCAACGTCTTCGCACCCTCCTCCGCCATGGCTTTGGCAGTGGTTAGTCCCAAAGCACCCAAGCCACCAGACAGCACATAGCTGGCTTCCGGCAGCAGCTTCATGCGATGTGGCACGGTGAGCACCACTTTGCCAATGTGCTGGGCACGCTGCAGGAAACGAAGAGCTTCTTCCCCTTTGCCTAATCCTTCAAACACATGCATCTCCAGCGGCTTCCATGAACCTAAGAAGGCTTTGCAATTTACGAGTTGCTGCACATGCTGCAAGCCATGTGCAGGTGAGCGGTCTGAGCGACCGGCCTTGCAGATCTTGCTCAAGCCGCTTCAGCAGAGCTTGGAAACGGTCAGGTTCATTTTCGCAAACAGCATCGATGGCAAGCTGGCAGTACTTCACATCCGGGCGGACACTTGCCACCTTAGTCGGTGTATGGCGTTTGGGCTTTGAACGCTTTGCTGGCCCCCAGCCACCCAATGCTGTCCCGGCCTTCTCCACACTCCAGATATCACGCTTGCCAATCTCCACGAAGCGGCCCCCTCTTGCCAAAAGCCCCAGGCTTCTGCCAATGAAATTGTCGTGGCTCAGCGAGTTAAGCACGACGTCCAGTCCATCTGAGCCCTGCAACAAGAAGGGAGAAAGTCGGTCTGATAGCTGCCATCGTGTCATGCGACAGACAGCAGCAACCTGGATGTTGCCGAAAACATAAGCACCGGACACGTGAAAACCAACCCGCCTCCAGGAGAGTTCTCATTTCCGTCTCGAAGGACTCACCTCAAACTCATGCGATTTGGAGTTTCTCGCAGCTGGCCAGCAGCAAGAATGAGCCACATGAACCACTGGCAGCTTCTTAGGCAAGAGGCCATTTCTCGACGAAGCAATGAACTTGACACCGATATCTTTCAAGAACTGTTTTTTCTCTTCGCGGCCGGCTGTTGCATAGACCTTCATGGCATGAAAATCGAATGGGACAGAACATGAATATTGCGCGGATGCTAGTTCCCCGCCTCCGCTCCAAGCCTTTGTGCATATTGGACGGCTACCAAGCCCACTCCACCGGTCGCAGCATGGACCAGCACCTGCACAGAAAAGCCGAGCCAGCCAGCTCGCTGTCTTGGCTTTCTATCGATCATCTCACATAGCCAGCATTGAAGGTCCGAAGACCAGTGGGATCTTCCTTCTTTATCAAAGGGCCTGAGGAGCGGCCCCGGCTCCGATTACTTTTAAAGTCTCCCACGTGTGGCAACAAGTTCCAATGCAACTTCGTCCAAGATGTCTGTGCTCTCGTTCCACGACTGTTCGTAAGAGGCCCTAGCTCATGAGGCCCATGCTCACAAGTTTCCGGTCTGCTTCATTGTCATCGCTGAATTGGAAGGCGACTGTTGTAGCTCTTGCATTGCTTTCGATTACTGCGTGTCGGATCAAGCGGGACATTTATTTTGTTGAGTCAGAACCCACAGCTGTAGCCTTGGGATAACTAGTGTCCAAAAATCTGTTGACCGAGTGAATTCTTGACAAAACATGATGATACAATCTCAAGCATGTCACTCGGAGTCATTTATGAGCATAATACATCTGCAAGGCGTATTCAGAAAGCTGAGTGTTGTAGGGTGAATCTCTAAGACGCTGAGAATGCTCCTTGACATGTCTAACACGGACATGCCAAGCCGCTGCAAAGCGGTTTAAGATTCTCAGGTAACAAACGCTTGGCAAACAAGGCCAGAAATCTTCAACTTCTGGAGGATGCCTTCACAAGATTTGTCCCTGCCTTCTCCCCCTTTTGCAACTTGGCCAACTCTGCAAAAGCTACGTCAACGGTCGTGTAGACAGTCGGCAAAGCTGCAGCAGCACCTGGCGAGGTAACCAGCCACGCAAACTTCGCGCCGGAGAATTCCCGAGCAAGCAAGTACCATGCCTGGCGAGTACTGACCAGGACGTGGAACCAGAAGCTGTCGCGGGGTGGTGGCCTGCAGACCAGGAGCTTCGAGAATCATCTGATTCCAAGACCATGATGCACCAATGCATCTTGAGGTGCGCCTCTGCAGCTCTTACCCACTTACTCGGACTGGCACTGAGGCCGGCACATATGTCTTGAGACACCCCCAGACAATTCCAAAGGCATCATCTCCACAGCGCAATCCTGACCACACAGATGAGTGTACAGAGGTAGCTTTGCGAACTTGCGGCCTTCAGAATTGCTGCCGGCGAGGTTCACAACCTCACGAGCAGCGACAGATGCACACATGACACAGCCAAAATCTAGGTGAATCTAGGTATTGTCAGCACAACTCGCTGGGGCAAGGACGGTGCCACTGCAGTCCAAGCCGGGCTCGCCAGGATCACCTGGCTCAGACATTCAGATATGAGGACGGGAGATGGAGCTGAGCGAAGCGGAAGGGAGCACGGGAGCCAGAAGAAGACAAAGAAGAGGAGGGGAGGGGAGGG
>CAJNDV010031559.1:12565-26162 GCA_905221635.1 Symbiodinium sp. CCMP2456
ACGACGACGACGACTACTACTGTTCTACTCACTAGTACTCATACTATACCAGTACTTCTGCGAGCGCTGCTACGATGACAACGACTCCGCTACTTGTGCCGGCTACGAGGCTACCAGGCTGCCACCACCACTACGATGACCAATGCCTCACTAGGCAGGCTTGTCTCTGGGGTATATGGGCGGTTTTGCATTATCCGAACACCACTTCTTGTCAAAGCTCCGTGGACCCAGTGAAGCAGTTCTGATACTAAGACTTCTGCTGTGCACAAGCCCCTCGGTGGTGAAGGACCCTCCGGCAAATAGAGCAATGATAACGTGGTGCCTTCTTCATAAGCTTCTGCCACTCCTACTACCAACACCCCAATGCGGTGGCGAAGATTTCCCAGCATTGTGCTACTGCTACATATGGCACAGAACTTGAGATTCAAACCCCAGGAGCAAATGCAGGAAGAATTCACTGAAGGCAGTGGGCTTTGGCTTTCCCAGCGGAACATGCGAGTTGGAACCCTTCTGAACTTCTGGACGTCCCAGCACAAAAACCTAATTTGCATTGGTGGCTCAGGCAGAACGGACAGGATGAAAGGATGTTTTAAACAGCTGCTGCATGTGTTTTCTGCATAGGCGGCTTACTACACGAACCAAGCTCGTCTGGGCAATAGCAAGAACAAGCCGGGTGTGCCTAAGCAACACACGATACTACAAGGCTGCGGCCACAGAAACTTGGCCACGGAATAAGGCAGCAGTATGAGTACTGAAGCGACGAAGCTGCTCATGACAGAGGTCAAGAAGATGAAGCATTTATCGTAGAGGTCACGATCGTTGTGTGCATGAGCCTGAAACAAATAGCCACTAAATTAGTTCCAGGCGCTAATTAGGCACAATGGTAGCATCTCACTGCTGTCGTCATCATGACCATATGGACCGTGAGACAGTGTGCTGGCAAAAGCTACATAACGTTGGTGGCGCAAAATGGAAACTAGTGACTAGTCGCAGCAGCATTAATCTTGACTTGGTAGTTGCTCCACAACTACCTGGAGCTTTCACTTATACAGTGATAGAGGTAGTGAAGAAACTGGATCACAACACGATTTCGAACAGTACGTACTGGTATCCTAGCAGATGGAACGTGCAGTTGGGCAAACGCATGAGTTGCAATTGTCACTGCACAGCTCTGTTCATTGCGAAAAAGGGGGTTCGGTAGCCTGAACCCTGCTGATCACCACAAAATCCTGGTGTCGCTCTGTCTTGATTGTCAGCTTGGGTAGCCATACCAACACACCGGTAGCTCAAGCCGAGTTGGTGATACTCAGTGAGATAACACCACTTCCTAAGCTGCCACCAGACATATGCTCAAGTGTAAACTCTAGGCGAGTGGGGCCCTTCTAGGATGTTTTCGTCAACAGTCCAAGGTGGAGGCCTTGACAATCAGAATGGCTTGAGGGTATAATGCACTATGGTCAAAACTATAGGGAACCCTACAGAAACACTATTCTGAGTATTCAAGCCCCACAAGTAGTACGGCACCCTCATTAAGAGGGACCCTAAAAGGGACTCTGATTCAGAGACTACCCATATCGGGCTCCTACAAGGGGATGGAAACTGCGGGCGACGGCCAAAAACCCACGATGCCTCCAAGACTGTAAAACTGCTGTTCAAACAGTCCAAGTTCCAGGATAGCAACTGTTTTTGGGGCCCAATCATCGACTAAAAACCTGGAATATTGGTAGTTACTTGGACTCTTTGGGCTTGTGACAAAGCCTGAGTGGGTGCAAACTGTGGGCACTTCTTGTGCATTTGGTCGGTGTGATGCAACCGAAACCGCGCACAATGGAATCACAAAGATCCGGTGTTTCGACCAGATGTGACATGCTCATGAGTCATGTCACACCATCAATCTATAAATATAATAACAAACACTAATTAAACAAGAACAAACATAATAAGGAACCCTAGATCCCACACCCTAGACCCTAAACCCTAAACCATAAGGAACCCTAAATCCCCCACCCTAGACTGGCTAATCAATCAGCCTTCACTAGTATCGCTCGCCTCCGGTGACTCCTGGACAAGTCTGTCGAGGCGAAGCTGCAGCTGGATCCAATCCTCTCTTCTTCAATAATTGGGCCCAAAACAAATCGTACTTTCTAGTATATTATATACCATATATATATATAGACATATAATTATCCAGTGGCATAAACCAACTAACTACATACATATATATATATATATGTAATAAAGTCAACAACTTCTGCCATTGCCTATCTAAGAAGCACGGGCATCTTCCAGATTCTCGCCCAGGTACTTCCGCTGACGAGCGAAGCGCACCCACGGGTAAGCGGCCTGGGTTCAGGGTAACCCCAGAAAGCCCAAAACCCTGACTGAAGGAATCGACTGAACCTGAACTCATAACTGGCTTCTTGATGGGGCGATACCCCCAACTCCAGACCCCGACAGGCTCGATAGGCTTCTTGGTGAACATGTGGCGGTTAAGGGTATGGGGTTGAGGTTTTGAGACTCGAAGGTGGGAGCTGATAGTTGTTTGGGCGTGAAGGGCTTGTCGGATTTTGGGGTTTTTAGGGATTTGCAGTTAAGACTTTTGCCGCGAAGAGTTCAGGGTTTCTTGGAAGTCTCACCGACTTCACGGGTACGTTATTTTGGGGTCCTTATAATAAGGATCCTACTATTTAGGGTGCTATATGAAACCCTAAACCCCAAACCCTAAACCGTAATATGAGGGTCCCCTATTGCACCTCCAAATCCTTCCAGGATGTCTCCACCTCATCCTTGCTGCCAGCCGGAGGGGAAGTTGTACAACGTTCGTTGAGCTGCTGCAGCGCCTGAAAGGATAGGGTTTAGGGTTTAGGGTTTAGGAAAGGATTCTGGCGAAACTGGACACTCGGGGATTTGAGATCGTCATGGGTTTTGAGTGCTTTAGAACTTTAGGGTTCAGGGTTTAGGGGTTTAGGGTTTAGATCTGCGACCGAACCACTGAGGCAAATTCTCTGCACAATGCTTAACACACAGAGTTAAAATATTGAACAGGCTGTAGCTACCACCCCTCAACCCTATACTCTAAACCTTAACCCCTAAGCCTTAAACCCTAAACCTTAAACCCTCAACCCTAAACCGCCTTCACTCCCAGAGCAGCAAGCGGGATCAGAGCGAAGATCACCACGGCTCCGAACATCGGCTCTCCTGAAGCCCGTCCTGACAGTTAGCTACTCTCACTCAGGAAGATCACCTTCATTTGAGCCGCATGGCATTGCAACGGAACCATTCGCAGCTTGTCCTTAGATGCTAAACTTTCTGGCAAGCCCTGAACCCTCAATCCGGTAAAGGCACAACCCAGCTACTGGAGCGACTGTGATAGTGAACATGGGTTGAAGATAATTCGTGCTGAGATTCGCAATGTACACATTGCAAAAAGGGAATGAGGACAAGATACCTTAACTCCCAGACCCTAAACGCGAGTTTCTGAAGAAAACCCTTTAACCCTAAAGCAAGAAACGCTCAACTTAAGGCCACACTCTCAGGGCTTGACGCTCAGGCATTCAATCTGAAGAATTTCGAAGTCACAGCGCCTTGGATTGTCATCCTAAACCCTAAACCCTAAATCCTAAACCAGGTATTTCGGCTGAGGCTTTAGGGCTGCAGGGCTCAGTCAGCATACTGCTCATGGACAAAATTCTGCATGACTCAAATATAGTATAGTACCATAAATCCCGTAGTTTAGGTATATAAGGTCATGCAGGATTTTGTTCATCAGCAGTATGAAAGCTTTAGCGCTGCCAGGCTCTGGGCTTCAGGGGTTGAGGTTTCGGCCTTTAGGGCTTAGGGGTTTGAGGGGGTTTAGGGTTTAAGGTTTAAGGTTTTGGGTTTAGGGTTTAGGATTTAGGGCTTAAGGTTTAGAGTTGGGGGGTTTAGGGTTTCGGCCGTTAGGGTTTAGGAGTTTAGGGGTTTGAGGGGTTTGAGGGGTTTAGGGTTTAGGGCTTAAGGTTTAGAGTTGGGGGGTTTAGGGTTTAGGGAGATGCCTGGCCGGGGTCTGAACTGTTCATAGAAATGTAGGGTTTAGGGTTTAGGGTTTAGGGTCCTGAAGAGTGAGAATCGTTGTTCGCTTGTTGAAGGGAGGGGGATAATTCATAGGATGACTGCAACAAGGATCCGTAAGGAAACATACTACGAATTTTGCAGGATTCTTTACTAAACCCTTCTAGTAAGTCTTGTAGTGATTCACCCCTTAACCTTTGGGATTATACATATATATATATATATATGCACACATACATATGGTGTGTGTGTATATATATATATATATATGCTACATATATACCTTAAGAACCCAAAACCTACTTTTTTGTAGGGTCCCTATAAATCCCACATTAGGGTTTATAATAAGAACCTACAAAAAAGGGGTTTTGGGTTCTTAAGGTATATATATATATATATACGGATTAGTCGGATTAGAGTACCCCACAAAGGTTAAAGATTACCTACTCTACTACTAAGCCTCCTCATCAGAACCGCGAACTCGGCTCCTAAGATCCGAGCAGCGGGGGTTTAGGGCTTTGGGGTTTGAGGGCTTAGGGGACTCTGGGGGGTTTCGGGGCTTATGGTTTCAACAATTGGGTTTAGGGTTGACTGGATACTCCTGGAACCCTAAATCCTAAACCCCTAAACCCTAAACCCTCAACCCCAAACTCTAAACCTAAAACCCTAAACCCTAAACCCTAAACCCCCTAAACCCTAGACTCTAAACTCTAAACTCTACACCTTAAGCCCTAAACGCCAAGACCCTAAAACCTACACCCTAAACCGCGTGGGATCGATTGAGGCAAGGCATCAGGGCGGCTTAGGGTCGATGAACACCCTGGTAAATGTAGGGGCCTTAATAATTAGAACATGGTTTAGGGTTTAGGGTTTACGGTTTAGGGGCCTTGATCATTAGAATTGGGGCCCATTACACTATTAATAATAAGGACCCCCCCGCAAAAAACAAAAACAAAAATGTAGTTATTGATTGAGCCCCCTAAAGTATTTGAGTCATTTTTCATGAAGTGATAAGAGGCCCTACAGAGTTCGAGAGATCCATCCCTTCTTCAAGCGGAGATGGGCTCTCTGGGTTTAGGGTTTACAGAGCTTACAGGGTTTTAAGGTGTTTTCTAGAGTGAAGGGTTAAAGGGTCTAGGGTTTAAGGAAACCCTAAACCCTAAATCTCAAACTCGAAAGACTCAAAAGCATTGAGCTTCTCTGGCTTTGCTGCTCAACCAGTGTGTGATTTTGGGGACTATGTGCTCAAGGTCCCAAGGCATCGAGGGCGCCGACGGATCCAGCAAGCCCCATGCCCCTTAACGAATGAA
Source organism: Symbiodinium sp. CCMP2456 (assembly GCA_905221635.1). Taxonomy (NCBI): domain Eukaryota; class Dinophyceae; order Suessiales; family Symbiodiniaceae; genus Symbiodinium; species Symbiodinium sp. CCMP2456. The sequence continues at coordinate 17,926 of CAJNDV010031559.1, forward strand.
ATATTTTCCGTAAAGCAATGTGAGAAGCCTTAGTGCGATATGTTGGAAGCAACCTGCGAGTGGCTACGACCAGCTCCTTGCTGACGCGTAGTTTTCGGACCAGTATTTGCACCATTTGCCCTCGCCGTTTTTCTTGGTGCACGCAAACCAGATCAACCAGGGGTCCTTCGCCGTACTGAGAGACCACCCCCGTTGGAACTCACGTAGCCGCACTCGGGGCACTTGTGCTTTTGTCCAGGCATCTGGACCTTGCCCGGAAATGAGGGGAGGCCCTCGGGAACTGAGCTGTCGATCACCACAGCGACCTCCCTGTATCGGGCGCAACGGACTCAACGACCTCTTGGTGTTTGGCCATCTGCGCATCAAAACTCAGGCGCTGAACTACAGTCGTGATGCCTTAGGGTACCTCTTTGTTTCCCATGTCTTGCCGCGCGTGGGCAGAAAATGCGATCGCAAGCCAAGTTCAACACAGATTCAACTCTCTGATCATGGGCCACTCTTGCTTCTCCAAGACTGCAGAGAATGCAGCGATGTCGATAATTAGAATACAGTTTGGGAGGGGGGGGGGTATGTGCTACTACAAGTAGATTGGAGACAACAAGGCTAAAACTGCTACTAGGTTGGTCAGGTTGGCCCTCTAAAGCCTTTTGAAGAATATTCCTATACAAGATCCTCTTAGGCAAGCTAAAGGAAAATATGAGATGTCCCGGAGGACTAACTATATAAACTGCTAGTTCTTCAGACCCAATAGTACCCAGCTTCAGCGCCGAATACGAAGACCAATGGGTCCGAGGTACAAGACGGCTTGCTTGATGCTGGCGATGGCCTGGGTCTTGAATCAGAGACTTGCAACCCTAAACCCTAAACCCTGAAACCTTTCAACCCTAAACCCTAACAGCCTAAAACCCTAAACCCTAAACCCTGAAACCCTTCAACCCTAAACCCTAACAGCCTAAAACCCTAAACCCTAAACCGCCAGAGACTTGCTTGTCCAGTGTTTCGGGGGAACTAAAGGTCGAGCTTTGGGATTCTATGCCAAAAAGTTAGCTATCCCAAAGGCTCCATGTACCTTTATAGTAGATACTTAGGCCTTAAAGTACCTACATAGGGACCCCTTTAAGCCCTAAGTATCTACTATAAAGGTACATGGAGCCTTTGGGTTAGCTATTCTACCACTACGGAGATACAGTTATCGCGCGGCAAGGCTATTACACTACACAATGACGAACCCGAAATCTGGATAAGTACGGTTCTTTATGAGCCTTATGATAACACCGCCACAACCGTTGCAACTATCACAACCCGAAGCATAGCCAGAGTGGTTTCTGCCGGGTCTTCCCGTGGACGCGGTTAGGGGCTCGTCGATGAAGAATGATACCCGCTGTAGACTAACGGCCCTCGACATATTTAGTGGATAGGTACCTCTATAAGACCATACGGGAACGACTGTGGGAAATGCCAAACTATCCAGAATCGACAGTAGACTTGCGGTGTGGGACGGAGTATCTTGAGCACACCAGCTTGGCAAACAAGTGATTACTGATTCATGCTGATCGTGACAGCCGGTCTGTGCAGGGATTCGCGGTTTGCTGCAAAACAGTCCTGTAGAAGCCCAGCCACGTATGTTATCGGTCAATGGGCTACAAGATGTCGAATGTTCCAACCAAGGGTGCAGGGAACAGCAACCCGCCGCGTATGCAATATCCTAAACCCTAAACCCTAAACCCTTAAACCCTAAACCCTAAACCCTTAAAACCTAAACCCTAATGGGCAGTGACCAAAAGTCAATTCTCAGGAGCCCGCATCTCGAACGACCAACCTCAACACACTCCCGAAGCAGCAAAGGAAACTATAACTCCCTTTAGGGTTTAGGGTTTAGGGTTAAGGGTTAACAGCAAGAACCCCTAAACCCTAAACCCTTACCGTAGTTGCTAGTCTTTCTTTACTACTGTTCTGAGGATCGAGCCTCCCATCGACTGATCTCCTGTCCCCGAGAAACCAAAGGCGTGGTTGCGGTTTAGTGTTTAGTGTGTAAGGACTATGAAGGCTAGTCACCTAGTCTTTAGGAGTTCGTGGTCAGAGTTTAGACCAGTTTAGGCTTTAAGGCTATAGGATATGAGATGGGGTTTAGGACTTCAGACTATTGGCATCACACTCTCAACCCTCAGCCGTAAACCCTAAACCCCTTAGCATGGGTTAAATGGTTTTGTAAGGGCTCCATACGTGTATTCAGGGTTTAGGGTTTGCCGGTTTTGGGGTTCGGAGTTTAGGATTTAGGTTTTTTGATTTGTGAGTCTAATAAGGCATAGGTGGTAGGATCTATCCTTTCGATGATTAGCTTTGGTGGTATCCGGAATCTGAATTACTATCAGCCTTAGCTTCCCCAAACCCAAAGAGTCCTAAGTACCTATATAGTAGAATGTAGGGTTTCTATATCAGGAGTTATTATTATGAATTAGGAAAGTATCCCCCATAACAGTACCTCGGACCCTTTGGGATACCTAACGAGTCCTATATTATAGACTCGGATAGCCACGCTTGGCTTTGGAGTTGCAGGACACGGGCTTCGGATTTTGCTTCCGGGTCACAAAACCCCGCGGCACCATGGTAAGCAAGGCATGAACAAGGTCGTGATGGGGAACATGGGTGATGGGCATACTGCACCCGGTAGAATGTCATTCGTAGCCTCATAGCCGTGATAGTAGGGGTGTAGTAATTGCAATTTGCATCGCCAGCACGACCATGCTTCCTTCGATGATGACAAATCGCCCTGCAGCGAAACCGATTCATCCTCGACGCAGTAAGCTGGAACCGTAAACTTCTCTAAACCCCCATAAACCTTGACCCCATTCACCTGAGGCCCGCCTCCCGCTGCATCCGATGCTTGCGCAAGTGGTGCTCGTGCCGCTTGAGAGTAATCCCAAGCATCTGCAGCTTCTTCCTTAGTTGCTTTGGGGGTTTAGGTCCGGGCTTCGCGGGGTTAGAGCTATCAGGTGGGCGTTTGAAGTTTGTTGGCGGACTCATCGAGTTTACAGGTCTGCAAAATGAGATGTAACGGGGGCCAAAAAGGTCGACCAAGGGATTCAGAACTGATGCAGACGCAGTTTCAGGGTTCACAGCCTGTGTTAAGAGCTCGAGTATGGAGCTTTTAGGGCTTCGGGCTTAAAAAAAGAGTGGCGAAGGGACCGCTGTTACACTGACAGAGCCGTAAAATAAGGTATACTCAGTCATCCTACGGACATTCACAGGCAGCAGTGCGCACAAGTTCGGCTGTAGACCTGCGCTTCTGAAACCTTCCACTATTCCTCCTTTGTAAACTTACTTGGATCTAGAGTCTAGAGCACAGCAAATCGACACCACTTAACAGCTTTGTCGTACTGCATAAACTAAGACCCTAAAAGCAGCTATCTGTACTATCTAAGATTTTTGGTTACTAAGGAGGTGCACCAACGCGAGCAGACTCTGCCGTACCAACTTCTGCCTGCGAGCTGAACAGCAAAAGACAAGATACAACTAGTTATAGACAGGCAAACCCTGCACTATACTTTGCAATACAGTACTGAACTGCACTGAACTGAACTGTTCCGTACTGTACTGTAGTATACTGTATTATACGATACTATACGAGTAGAATTACACGATAGTATACGAGTAGAAGCAAGAAGGGTAGCTCACATAGACACTGCTGCTGCTGCTGCTCCCAAACCAAGTATAGCCTGATGATGAACAGGGTTAGCCAAACTGGTGATAAGGATGACGGTGACGATCATGGTCACATGTGTTATCAGTTCTTGTCGCTTTGCTGACCTCCTCCAGTTCCCCCTGAAGTTGCCTTAGCGAGACCCCAAAGGAAGGAACTCTTAAAACCAAGAGGGTCCATATACTACTATTATGGAGTTAGGTCCCCAACCCATAACAGGAATGGTCTTTTCGGACCTAATTCCATACCGGTAGTGTATATGGGTAGTTGTCAAAATTATGGTCCCTTTTCGGGTGCCCTAAATAAAGGTGCCGTATTATAATAAGGACCCAAAAAGGGACTAATTTTGACAACTACCCATATGGACGCTCTGGGTGAGACCTTGATAGACTCCGAAATCCCCGGCTGGCACACCCGACGGTAGGTGCCAAGAGGCTCATCCAAGATGGAGGCCTTCATTCTCGGAGTTGAAGCCACGGTTTAGAGATTAGGGTTTAGGGTTTAGGGGTTTAGGGTTTAGGTGTAAAGTCAGGATGCTACTCTTAGATGAGGGGTTCGCCACTTCAGGCAACTTGGTGTTTCTCTTATGGAATACCGTCTTTTTGCTTTGCACAGACCCGCCCTTGCTAGTCATGGATGGGTGTACAGTTCAGATTCCGGATCGCACCGCAAGATCGAGCCCTTGGCGCCGAACCTCCTGCAAGAGGTTCAGGGGTTAGGGAACGCAGGGTTTGGCTGCAGGCTCGCGGATTCGGGCCACACAGGACGGCAGATGCAAAAGAGTCAACCCTAAAACCCTCCAAGCCCTAAAACGAATTGCCGGTGTTGGGCCATTGGCCTCGACGATACCCACCTGCCCTTTGATATTTTTAGGGGGCCTCGTGTCGCCAGTTGACGACCGACCTCCGGATTCACTCTAGTGGAAACGACCTGACATCTATAGTAATAGCTCATACTGTATGGCTCATACTCTAAATTCCAAACGCTAAACTTAACCCTAAACCCTAAACCCAAAGCCCTAATCCCTAAACCCTAATCCCTAAACCCGAAGCCCTAAACCCTAAACCGTAAACCCGACACCCTAAGCCCTAAACTAGGCATTGATCCGGCTCGGGCGCCTTCCCCGCCAGCTCCTCGCTACTCGGGGCGTCGCAAGCCCTCGGCAGCGACGGTCAGAACTCAGCTAAACCCTAAACCCCTAAACGTATTAAGCCCTAAACCCTAAACCCCTAAACTTATTAAGCCCTAAACCCTAAACCCCTAAACTTGTTAAGCCCTAAACCCTACACCCCTAAACTTATTAAGCCCTAAACCCTAAACCCCTAGACTTACTAAGCCCTAAACCCTAAACCCCTAAATGTAGTAAGCCCTAAACCCTAAACCCCTAAATGTAGTAAGCCCTAAACCCTAAACCCCTGAACTTAGTAAGCCCTAAACCCTAAAGAAGGATTTAGGGTCTCAGCGTTCGGGGCTCCCGCCCAGGGATGCAGCTGTTGGGGTTTAGGAGTTTAGGGGTTTAGGGGTTTAGGGTTTAGGGTTTAGGGTTTAGGGTTTAGGGTTTAGGGTTTAGGGGAACAGATTTGTGGCTCAGTTGCGTAAAGGAAACCTCCGACTCTCGCTCCCCCCCCACGTCGAGATCCACTATCCCTTAACTGAGGAATATACCTTAACCCTAAGGGTCCAAGGACCTAATAATCATGTACTTGGGTTACGGATAGTAGTTTTGTAGGTTAGTATTCAGGAGAGTATATGATTGTTAGGTACTTGGACCCTTAGGGTAAGATAGAGTAGGAGCCCGAATATGATTTCAAGTATGTTCCTGAATTAAATTAACCCTAAACCCTAAACCCTAAACCCTAAACCCTAAACCCTAAAGGGTTTTGGGAGATCTGGGTATCTAGTAAGCCCGAGGATCCTCTGCCCCAGGGTTGGGATTGAGCCTTGAGGCGGTATTCTTGGTGCCGTAATCATTAGAATAGGGTTAGGGTTTAGGGTTTAGGGTTTAGGGTTTAGGGTTTAGGGTATACTATACTATAAATATAATAAGAAGCCCCCAAAATAATGTAGGTAATTGTTAAGGCCCCTATATTATTGCACCTGATGTTGAACTGTCGAGGTTTCAGTCAGGACTGCAGGACTGACAAAACGTGCCGCAGACAAGCCACAGAGATCCCAAGTTCTTCCCGCTACTGCCACGACGTCTACATTGCAGGGCAAAAACAAGCGGCGCTTGCAGCACCATAATCCGCTAGAGTGAGCCGCACTTTGACAAAGCTCGAAAGGAACGGGGTCAGGTGCCAGTGCGGGTACTTCCCTCTGGCGAAATGCCACAATAAGCCTGAATTCGGCATTGTGTCTAACCCTAAACCCTAAACCCTGAATTCGCGCACGATGAGTTTTCGCAACAAGCAGCCCAGGTGGCAAAAACAAATACCACCAAAGTGAAACCCGACACTTCCCGACTTGCAAATACCACGGAAAAGAAGGACTCCTATCGCATAATTGATCCGTGCCTTGCCCGGGCAATGTGACTTTCCCGCTTCTTCCAAAAATGCTCAAGCACGTGCATGGGCACCTGCTCAGGGCGGCAGGGCCCCGAAACCCTAAACCCTAAAAACCCTAAACCCTAAACCCTAAACTAACCCCCTAAACCCTAAACCCTAAACCCCTAAACTCCTAGACCCTTAAACCCTAAACCTCTAGACCCTAAAAACCCTAAACCCCTAAAACCCTAAACCTCTAAACCCTAAAACCCCCAAACCCCTAAACCTTAAACCTCTAAACCCTAAACCGTAAGCCCCTAAACCCTAAGCTTGAGCTTCAGCATTTGCGGACTCGACTTTGACGCTCAGGGCCAAGGCTTATCAGGTCACCAGGGCAGGCGGACGTGAAATTCCTGCTAAATCCTGGGTGCAGGTTGAGGGTTTAGGGTTTAAGGTTTAAGGTTTAGGGTTTAGGGTTTAAGGTATAAGGTTTAGGGTGTAAGGGTTAAGGTTTAGGGTTTAGGGTTTAGGGTTCAGGATTTAGGGTTTAGGCACATGTATGCATATACCTCTGGGCATATGCAAGAAGAGACGTGCGCATGGTAGGGGGGCATGAACAAGTGATTCCACACTACAGTGACAACGAGGAACGCGACAAAATAATGATGGTCATGTTTTTGGCCTTCATATAATATACAAACAGACAGCAGCTGCCCTCCGTAGTTTCGGATGGGTTGGGCGAGCTATGTTTTGCGAGGTTCAGCGGCTGACAGAATTCAGGGGAGTGCCTTGAATAGATAAGAGACTGAAACTAGGCGCAGCATGGCATATGTCGTGCGCAGATGGGAGGCTGACCAGCAACATCGCCAAGATAATAAAACACAAGAACGATTCAGTGAATTCGACACTGTAGTCTTCTTTGACGAGTGGCTATGTTGACAATGCTACAAGCACTATCTAGTCTGGTGCTGGCACTCTTGCTATTAGATTAAGCAAACTCGCGATAAAACTACGCGGACCCTAATTAGAGAAGAATATGGAAGAGTCAGAACATAGAGGACCCTAAGGCTCAGAGTATGATGCTTGCTAGAGGCGCCCATAGATAAGGCGCCCCTGTTTGAACAGGAAAACTTTTCAAAGTCAACATCAACTCTGACGGGCCCTAAACCCTGAACCCTGTATACACCCTCAACCCTAAACCCGCTATATAAACCCTAAACCCTAAGCCCAAATCTCGGAAGCCGGCCTGCGGAACCTCGGCTAGAGGTTTGAAGATCGTCTCCGGTGGCCTGAGCCCAACACTGGCTGGTGCTCACGGATAACCCAGAGTGGAGGACTATAGGGCATAAACTCGAGCTCTCAGTTTTTCGGGATCCGGGGCTCTGTATAAAGACACTCGTGATTGTTGCACAAGGATCCACTGTACTCTTGTGATTGCCTACAGAGTCTGCTTTCTCTCCTTGTTTTGCTAGCCTGTGTTCATGTTCTGGTGATCTCCTCCTGGTAGTTTAGCTAATCCCTAACCCTCCAAGTGCCTACCTGTTTCGGGTTCTAGGGGCTCTGGTACCCTATATAGTAGGTGCCTGGAGGGTTGGGGAATGTTGCAGGACATTACGGCACAATCTGTACAGAATCAGACCTTGAGTCAAAAACAAGAACGGATGGGATGACAAGTGCCACTCAAAGCGTCTGAGGAAACAGCAGGGTCTTACAGTAGCATGCATAGACGTGTATACCCTAACCGTAAACCCTAAAACCTAAAACCTGAACCCTGAACCCTAAAACCTAGACCCTAAACCCTAAACCCTACATACATTCCACGTGCTTTGGTTTCCCACCCTTCCTCCGGGCACCGCGCTTGGGCACAGGAATCTCAGGAGTCTCTGGGATGCTGCCTGAGTTCACGAGGTTTAGAGGGCTTAGGGTTAGGGGTGTAGGGTTTAGGGGCTTTGGGTTAGGGGTGTAGGGAGGAATAGGGGTGTAGGGTTGAGGGCTTAGGGTTAGGGGTGCGGGGTTTAGGGGCTTAGGGTTAGGGGTGTAGGGTTTAGGGGCTT
>CAJNDV010031560.1:1533-12778 GCA_905221635.1 Symbiodinium sp. CCMP2456
GTACTGATATATCAATTTAGCCCCCCTCCTCCAGGAAACCAGAGATTCGCATGAACCTTTCAATTTCACCCCCCCCCCCGTGGCAAAAGACAGGCTTTCGTAGGAACCGTTCAATTTAGCCTCCCCGCTAAATTGATATTATCAATAATACTAAAAGCAAGACTAAACTCAAGCTCTGCTACGCGAGCTTTCGTGATTAGAATGGGGTTTTGGGGCCCATTATCCTATACAGAAACTAGGCTAAGGCAACCCCAAAATAATATAGGTAATCGTTAAGGGCCCTATATTAGGGTTTAAGATTTAGGGTGATTCTTAGGGCGCAGGGGAAGTTGCAACAAATCTCGACTGCAGATGCTGCGATTTTAAGGCTCCTTCAAGGTCAAGGCATGGCACCAAGGCCCATAAACCCCAAGCCCTGAAAAGGTTTAGGGTTTAGGGCTTTAGGGCTTTAGGGCTTTAGGGCTTTAGGGTCTAGGGTCTAGGGTTTAGGGTTTAGGGTTTTAGGGTTTTAGGGCTTTAGGGCTGTAGGGTTGTAGGGTTTTAGGGTAAAAAAAAGCCGGAAGCCTATCAGTGCTGCGACCATTTGGGCCCCACACGCCGGCAGCTACGCCCGTAAAGCACAACAGGGATAAAACCCTGATGTGCTTTGCTAGCCATGTGGTACGAAACGGTAAGTGACCTGAGGGTCCGCATATACAAGTGCTATACCAGCAGTGTTATTGAACCTTAGCTCATCAACCATACTTCTACGACGGATTCTGGTGTCATAAGCAAATCCAAGCAGCAGGATCAATCCGTTCATCCCAAGGACACGGCCTCTACTGAGAGGTTTTAGTATAGGGGCTTTAAGAATGAGAATAGGGCTGTGGAGTGCATGATACTATGGCTATGACGGGTCTTTATGAGAATACTATTGCCAATGAGGGCCGGCTCGCGGAATATGCAAGGCCAGCTTCAACATGCACAAATCTCCGACGAAACCCGTAGGCCCTAGCAGAAGAGTATGATACAAAACCCTAGACCCTAAACCCTAAACCCCTAAACCCCTAAACCCCAAACCCTAAAACCCTAAAACCCTAAACCCAAAAGTAAATCAATCCTCAGCGCCTTAAGGTGGGACCCTGTAAACCTGACACCCGAGGCCAAAGGCTAGCAGCTAGATTCTTCAGTCGGTGAGGTTTAGGGTTTAGGGGTTTAGGGGTTTAGGGGTTTAGGGTTTAGGGTGTAGTGACTGATCCATGATTTACTTTAGAGCTGAAGATTCCTGCTTCTCGCCACAATGGCGGTTCAGCCACCCACATATGGGTGGTTGTCAAAATTAGGATCCCTTTTAGGGTCCTTTCCATAAGGGTGAAGTACTATATTGGGGACCTCAAAGGGGACCCTAATTTAGAGAACTACCTATATATAATCTCTCACGGTGCATAAAGGTGCATACATGTTGAGTTCTTTTCCCTCCCACTTAGCCAGGACGAGCCCGCAGTTCAGAACTGCATCTTGTGCAAAGTAAGACATAGCCCCAAACCTGCACTAATGTACGGGCCTGAAATAAGAAATAGAAGAGGGTTTGGGGGGCCCAAAACACAAACTCATAACTTATAATAAGGAACCTGCATAATAGTATAGGTTACTACTTTCGTTCTACAGACAGTCCACACTTAGCAATTTGAGTTCAGGGCTGAGGCTTATGTAAGTAAGCTTTGAAATCTAAACCCTAAACTCTAAACCCTGAACCCTAAACATAGGGCTCTGGTGGGGGTATCCGAAAATAGGAGACCCTAATATAGCACCCTAAATAGTAGGATCCTTATTATAAGGATCCAAAAATAAGGTACCACTTATTTTCGGAAACACTCTGGTAGGTCTGAAAAATCGATGCCAAGCTTGCGGCCTACATCACCCCGGAAGCCTGCTGCTTCGGGGTTTAGGGTGAAGGATTTGGGGGTTTAGGATTTAAGGTTTAGGGTTTAAGATTTAGGGTTTAGGGTTGAGGGTTTAGGGTTTAAGATTTAGGGTTTAGGGTTTAGGATTTAGGTATAGGATTTAGGGTTTAGGGTTTTGGGATTTAGGGTTTAGGATTTAGGGTTAGGGTTTTAGGATTTAGGATTTCGGGTTTAGGATTTGGGGTTTAGGATGTAGGGTTTAGGGCGTAGGATTCAGGGTTTAAGTAGGGGTTTAGGGTAACATCCGAATAGCCTGATGGCGACGTGACCAAAGGACAGAGAACCTGAAAGTCAGGCAGCGGTTCAGGGCTTGCAGTTCGGAATGCCTTCAGGGTTTAAGGCTTTTAAGCGGCAGGTGACATGGCTTAGGGGTGCATTTAGAGTTTTAGGATTTCTTCCTAGTGTATCTTCGAATTTCGGGTCCTGAAGTGGATGCTTGCACTTGCGTGGCTCAGGGGAGATTGCACTTTCGGCGGGTGTCTTCGCTGCAACGGAGACGGGGAGAGAGAGAGCGAGAGAGAGAGAGAGAGAGACGGAGGGAGACGGGAGACTGGGAACACAGCATGAGGGTAGTTCTCTCATCTGGAGTCCCTTTTAGGATCACTTTTATAAGGGTGCCGTACTATTTTGGGAACGTAAAAAGGACCCTAATATAGAGAACTACCCATGAACCGGCAACACCAAAGCTGCAAAAGACTCAAAAATACGGACCGTCGGCCCCGCATCCCTTCTTGTAGGCTTGAACCTGCGTTTACGCACCTGTGGTGGAGTTTTCGCAGAGTTAAACAAATGGTCTGCTGTCGCATGAGTGTGTAGAACAGTCATGCAGGAAACTCTGGTTTCGGGTTTCGAGCTTGGGTTAGGGTCCGGCTCGTCGTCGTGGTTTGGATGGATTGGTACTCACTCTCTCTCCCTCTACCTCCCTTTCTGTTTCTCTGACGCTCTCACGCTCGCTTACTCGCTCACCCGGCCTCTTTCTGATTTCGTCGTTCTTACTTTCGGTCTCCACTTCAAGAAACGGAGCCACTGAGTTATCTGCGGGGCATGCTACAGCGGATACAGCAACCAGAAAGTTCGAGAAGGCGTTCCGGAGGCGCTTGCCGCTGCGGCAGGCCAACTAATGACTCGGTATGTGTGAAGTGACCACATGGCAGCTGATCGAAAGACACTTCGACAAGCAAAAGGTTAGGATTTGCCATAAGGCAGTGTGAGCTCCAAATGGACCTTTAGTATACCTGTAGAATGTAGACCAACCCCCAGCTCAACTGAGTCGCCAGAAGGGCGTTGCGTGCCAAGTGGAAAATGGCGAATCGCTCCGCGCCGGGGCGATAGCGAATGAGCAAAAACGATGTGTTCCGGATGAAGCGCACCTGGGAAGGCACCGAAACCCCAAATCACGAAACGGCTAACCCGTGTTTCCGAACCTTGGTGCATCGGTCCTATTGTTGCCGCGGGACTATTCCTGTCAGTGACAACAATGACTAAGCTATTCGCCGCAGCGATGGTCCGTCCAACACTGACAGTCCAGGATAAGGTAATCAGGTGATAGTGACCCACTCCCTGGCCTAAATCCGTCACTCTTGAGGACTTGCAGATGTGGAAGACTCGACAAGCCAAACAAGTGCGGCGATTAAAAGCTTGCCTCGCACAAAAATTCCTTCAAAAGGCACGGCTCCAGCCAATTCTTCGATTTGTCAGTAGCCCAGACGGAGCCAATGGCGGCTGCTGTTGCTGCAAAAGCATAGAGGGCAAAGCCAAACAACAAACAACCACTCACAATGTCTGTAGTCACCTTAGTCCTTGGGCGGGATGTATTCTGTCACTATGCGCTGGTCTGCTGTCGAGTTCTTCCAGATATCTCGACATCTTGCACACCAAGTGCTGTGTGTGCTTACAGGCTTACGGGTATGGAAGTAACCACAAAAACAATCCCAACCCTCGCTCTAAAATTCGTGCTCCCCTAACAACTGCACCTGTTCCGATCCCCCCGGCACGGACGTTTTGCGATGACGGACCGTGGTATTAAATTCAAGGCCATCTTCCCCTTTTGTTACTGGTGACTGCTGTCAGCCGTGCCGTCGCTATCTGCACTACTGGAACGGATTTACTGAGATGTGTCCGACCAAGGACCCATGTGACCTAAGTGCCATGTCATACCCCACTTGCAGCAGTAGTGCTCGTCGATACGGCAATGTAGAGTGATCATGGCCCTGCAGGCTAACAACAGCTTAACTGTTTCACCACGCCGGATCATGTAGGGTCTTGAACTAGAACAGAATTTTGGGGCATATGATCCTGTACTAATCCTACGGCACCCTCAAGAATATGTATAATAATGTTGATAATTCTTCAGGCCGCTATACTACCTGATTCACCGTGCCAAATATTGCAAGCCAATCTTCCCAGAGTTTGGCGCTGCAGTTTTTAGCGCGCCCTAAGCCCTGCACCGGAGGCCCAGGAAACAGTAAACACACAGCCCTTCAGGTTTAGGGTTTAGGGTTTAGAGTTAAGGGCTTAGGATTTAGGGTTTAGGGTTCAACCAACGAGCCTGACATGCTGAACCCTACAAGCCATGAATCTATCAACCAAAAAACCAAAAACCCGAAACCCAAACTCAAAGGAAAGAGAAGCAGTTGCAGTCCAAGCTGCGTCTGCTTGCATCAGGCGCTTTGGGAGCTGAATCAACACCACACAGCACCTGTGACAAGCGGAGTCCCGCAAACGAAAGGCACCGTTGTTATACAAACACAGAGTTTAGGTTTAGGGTGTCTTTCCACTGAGTTTAGGGTAGATTCAGCAATCTTCGCCCTCATGGGTCAGCAGCGGTCGCCAACTCGAGGTGATGATAAGCCTAGGACAACCCCTTTAAACCCTAATGTAAGGGCCTTAATTCTCAGACTCGGGTTTTGAGGTAAATTATACTATAATTCGTATAAGGGACAACCCTTTACCCCTATTTTTTTATCATTAAGGCCCTTATATATATATATATATATTAAACACTTCAAACCTTACCGGAACCCTAGAGAAGCTGTCATTTTTCAGAGCGCTTTCTTCCAGACAAGTCCTTCAAACGTTCAGGTAAGCTTAGCATTTAGGGTTTAGGGTTTAGGGTTTTCAGCACTCACAACTGGGACAAGCCTGGCGAGGTTCCAAGTACGACGACAGCACATTGTTTAGGGTTTTAGGGTTTAACGGATTTAGGGTTTAGGGTTCTAAAAAGCTCTAAGCTGAGCAGCGGCTGGGCCTGAGGATTACTGCCGTAGAGGCCGTAGAGGCCGAATGCCCTAGCTTGAGAGACCCGAACTTCACGGCTTGGGGTGCTCAGAAAGGCCTTTCGTTACGGTAGGGTTTGGGGTTTCGGGGCGAAGGTTTAGGGGCCGCTGGGTTATCAAGTACATGATTCGCAGCCTACTCGTTAGGTAACCAAGTGCCAGGGGATTCCCAGGCCAAAGTGGCAGACAGACCGACAATTTGCTTCTCACAATGTCAGAGCTTCGGGTGTTAAGGCTTAGGATTTGCAAGCCAGGGTTTTTGGGCAACCTTCATCGGGTTTAGGCCTGTAGAGCTTGAGTTCAGGAGTTTGGTAATGCTCAAAACCCAGTTTCCGCCGGGGCGCACAACGAAGAATGCGACAGGCATGCAGCATGTGGCAAGCCCAACGAGCACCATCCAAAAATGCGTGTCTTCGCCGTTACCTTGCCAGATAAGGGGCATGATTATTCTAACGGCAAGATTTCATCGGGTTTTACGACAGCTTTGCGACTTTCTTTGCAAGGGGCCCTTAGATGTACTTTCTTTGGATATTTGCCTGTTCAACCCCAGCAGTGCTATTCTCGGACTTGCTGGTATGGGACCGTGGTCAGGCGCAATCCAGGTTGAGGGCTTCGGCTTAATGTGAGTGAGGCTTCAAGGCCAGTGTAGCAAGTGCAGCAGGCTCCAGAATCAACAAGTGCGAGTGGCACAAGGCGCCAGGATAGTCCTGCAAGGCAGGGAACATTAAAACTCCAAGCCGGTAAACCTTAAAGTGCCCGTTTAGACCCTACCCCTACCCGCAAATCTTACAAGACTCGAAATGAGTCTGTTGCAGCAGTCTCGATATATGGTTGAGCGTTCAGGATGGGGCAGCTTCCCTAGCGGGCAAGGTTCCCTGATTTCCAGGTTCCACCACGAAGCTAAGCATTTTGGTAAGGTACGGCTCTTGTCCTCAAAAGCTAGCAGCTACTTGGGTTTAGGGCCCTCGGTTTATAACGTAGGTTCGGTGACAAGGGTTCAACTTAAGAAAGTGTAGACATGGCACGAGCAGGTTATGGACTCGACTTGCACGGCCTCGCTACATGAATCACCTGGAAGCCCACTGGTTTCGCAGATAACGTAAGCCCATGATTAGGCCGCCCTTCTTCAGGGCCGTTTGCTAAAGATCCCTACTATAAGCTATACTCATCAATGATCTAGACAAAGCCTTCTCCGGTTGACCGCTGAGGCTGGGACCAACACTAGATACCACAACTGAAGCCGAACAGGCTATTGTCAAGCATGCGGAACTGTATAGCAGCAATCGAAGAACCTCTTGTGCCCATAGTGCCATGACTTTGCGTGCGTGGCTAAGGGAAGACGGGCATCAACAACAAACTCATGAGAATTGTTGGTGGTTATGTAATTATAAGTCGTGGAGACCTAGGCACCATGCAAACGGCAAGCCTCACACCTCGAACCTTGGAGAAGTTGACACTTGACACACTGGGCGTTGGCAAATGCGCCGTGTACCTTACCCTGCAAAATGCTGAGGGCACGGGGCTTCAGGCTTCCTTGTGAGAATGCTAGCACGACTTGAGGGATCATGACATGTCACAGACAAGGTTGCAGTACCAATACGGCGGTTTAGATACAAGTTCCTACAGCTGTTGAATTCACAGCACTTTGTCGACGCGACGTCCAAAAGTACGTGTAACGAACATGAAGCCCACTGGGACGGGCACACCTGAATTAAGCAATGCACCTTAAACTGTACAGTATTTCCCTGAATTAAAGGCTACCGGCCTCTGGGCAGATATATACCTTCCATTTCCAGAGCCTCAAACCCCAAACTCTAAACCTGGCGCTTCCTGCACCGTCCACAGGCCATTGGGATGCACATGGCACCGGAAGGGAGCCAAAATTGCCGAGCAAAGCCTGAAAGCAGTAGGCCATCAGGTTTGGGATTGAAAGCTTAGGGTTCTATGTTGCCAAACAAATAAGGCTGGCTCTTTTCGGCAACTCCGAAACCTGGCTGGGCTTCGGGGTTTAGGTGGAATGGCTTGCAAGGCGTTAGGGTTTCTGCTTCTGCTGCTATGATATGACCAAAGCGCGACGTAGCTTTAAAAAACCATGTGCTCTGTGTGCCCGGAAGTCTTACGCGAGTGTGACGACCAGCAGCGTGCAGAATCGGAATTCGATGTAAGGCATTTGGCATGTGTGTCTGCCCAACGCACGAACAAAAGCTGCAGGCTAAAATTGAGTTGAAGGCTATAGGCACGGCGTCGAAAGAAACACCTGCACGCACCGTAAACCCTGAAACCTCCTAAACCCGAAACCCCTACCCCTAAAAACCAACTAGAACCCATTAAACCCTAAGCCGTAAACCATGTAGAAGCAGCCCCGGAGTCTTGCGACCCAAGCTTGTTAGCTTCTCTTGATACTTCCCCAAGGGTCCATGTACCCAAGTAGATATACTTTGGCCTTAAAGTTGTCCCTATATAAGTACTTTGGGCCCAATGTATATACTATTTGGGTACATGGACCCTTACGGCTTAGCTTTAACTGTTCTAGCAAGCTGTATACATACAAAACACGGTGCTTCCACAGTTCTTGTACCTTAACTCAAAACCTGAGCCAAAGCCACATAGGTACTACGTGAGCTGCTCAAAGCAAAAAACCGTTTTGCTTTTGAAGGTCCTACCCTATAACTAAGGGGTCATTACCTACGAATTTGTAAGGTTTGGAGTCACGGGTACTCCCTAAACCCGACTCCCTTAAACCCTAAACCTTCATCCCTCAACCCTACACCCTAAGCCCGAAACCCCTAAACCCCCAAAAAACTCCAATGTCCCTTAGTTAAGGAATATACCCATAAATTCGAGTAGGATCCCTAATATAATTTAGGGTATATTCCTCAATTAAGGGATACTGGAGTCTCCGGGCTTTAATCCCTCAACCCGAAACCCGACCTCCTAGACCCCAAAACCCTCAACGAGGTGCGTGATGAAGAAGGTGATAAAGATCGAGCCCAAAGCTCCCACCAGCATCTCGAGCTTTGCCTTTCAGGCTCTCGGGTTTAGGATGGCTTACGGTCCAGGGGTTAGGGTTCAGGGTGCAGGGTTTAGGGTCTATGGTACAGGGTCTAGGATTTAGGGTTTATGGTATAGGGTTTACGGTCCAGGGCTTACGATTCAGGGTTTAGGGTTTAGGGTTTAGGGTTTAGGGTTTGTGGTACAGGGTCTAGGATTTCGGGTTTATGGTGTAGGGTTTAGGGTTCAGGGTTCAGGGTATAGGGTTCAGGGTTTAGGGTTAAAGGGTTGAGGCTGTAGGGTATAGGTTTAGGGTTCAGGGTTTAGGGTTCTGTTTTTTAAACCCTAAACCCACACACCTATTCACAAGAGACTCGACTGCTACCCTTACTGTATTACTGCCCAGCTCAAACACCTAAACCTTGAATTTCTATGGGCTTTAAAAGTCGGGGCTAGGCCTCAGCTGACTAGGTTGGATCCGGAAGGGAACGTATGGCAACCACAAACCCTACCCTGAACCCTGAACCCTAAACCCCTAAACCCTGAAGGTGTTAGGGTTTCAGGGTTTCTCCCCTCTGGGTTTCAGGGTTGTTTTAGGCCGGGGTGTATTGGAACTCCTCAGGGTCTCAGACTGGGCTTGGGGTTTAGGGTTTAGGGTTTAGGGTTTAGGGTTTAGGGTTTAGGGCTCTTAAAACGCGGGCCTTTAGGAATTGGTCTTGAGAAAGGCTGCAGCGGGAAGGAGCCGTGCAGGACTTCATTAATGGTCATGAGGGTGTATCATGGAAGGCCATAGAAGGACATGATGTATGACATACCCTAACCCCCCAGGTACCTGCTATATAGGGCCCTAGGGGCTCTAGTACCCTATACGGGTAGGTACCTGGCGGGTTAGGGATATGTATAAACAGGGTTTGATATGTAAAGTTATTGTTCCGAGAAGGGCTGTAGAAGGAAATCTGTAGAGCAGAGGGCCTTGCAAGCGCATGTAGGACTTAACGCAGCGCTCCCGGTCACTCCACGGCTTCAGGGGGGTCCTTCATATTCCTAAACCCTAAACCCTAACACCTTAACCCTAAACCCTAACACCTTAACCCTAAACACCGGGTCCTTCATACTAAGTCCTTAACCCAAAACCCGTTTGGAGCTAACGTCGGCTACGGGGTTCTACGGAAATCCCCTGAAAGTAACATTTTGGGGCCTTATCGTAAGAAGAGGGTGTACACCTAGCATGGCCTAGATTTTTAGTAAGGAGCCCATAGGAATAGAGTAAAATCCCAACATTTGGAAACCCACTAGCCTCAATCCTGAAGAGTAATGAATAGGGAATCACACCACGAATTGGCGTTAATCCCGTTTCCAACTTTTTGGGGTCTACTACAGTGTTGGTGATTCATGGATAAACCAGGTCACGTTCGTGGAACGTATTGAGAGGATGTAGAAGCCGTGGATGATGGCCAGCACCACGGTGATCATGGGCACAAGCATCGTCTGAAGCCTGGGGTTGTAGGGCGGTTTAGGGTTTAGGGTTTGGGGTATTATACCCTAAACCCTAAACCCTAAATTTAGGCTTCAAGGTTTTAGGGGGCTCAAGGCTTACAGATAATAGGATTCAGGTTGCGCATTTTAGGGTTCAAGGTTGTAGGGGCTTAAGGCTTACAGCTATAGTAGGATTGTAGGGTTTAGGGCTCAATACTTAGGGGTTTAGGCTTAGAGATTCATGTAGGGTCGTCGACTCTCACAGTTCCACAAGGCAGTCAAGGCTGCACGATGACCCGCCCATCACGACGCAGTGCCATGACCATCACCCAAAGACCCACAAAAGTCACAACCATAATCAATGTTCTCGCGGTCTGAGGCTTGGGAGAGGCTTAGGCTTTTGGGCTTTGGGGGTTCAGGTCGGGAGTTTTGCAGGCACTGGTGGCTGAAGATGGCGGAACTACATGGTAAAGTAGACCCCATATGCCCGAAACCACACACCCGGAAGTCTTGAAGAAGGTCTAACTTGAAAACCGGGTAGGCTCCGTGATGCACCCGTCAGAAGGGCCTAACCCCGAAGCGCCCAATGGAAGGGCTTGAAGAATAAGGGGGCTGTAGGGTATAGGATACTCCTACCAATCATTCAATAAAGTGCTTGGACTCAGCAAACCCAAACTCTGAGCCCCGAGTTCAAGAACCCCTTACTTAAAGCATCATGGGACTTAGTAAGTAGGGCTATAACTAAGGTAACTATACTTATAACCCCAATTAGGGGACTTATAACTTTACTTACTAAGCCCCATGATCCTCCAAGTGATGTTCGCTCCCCAGGCGCATGTACCGCGAAAGCTCCCCAGGCGCATAGCACTGCAACGACACCATGTCGAGGTTCAGGCTGATGAACTCTGCAAGCTGCATGATGCCTCGAGAAGGGATTCTTGGAGGATCATGGGACTTAGTAGGTAAAGGTATAAGTCCCCTAATTGGGGTTATAAGTATAGTTACCTTAGTTATAACCCTACTTACTAAGTCCCCTGATCCTTGAAGTAGGGGAAGTGTGAGGAAAGGATGCCGATCAACGACAGGGGCAGGGAAACTTGTACTGTCAATCACGAACATAGCTCCTACGACTCCATCAAAGCGCCAATCTGCTTTCCCTAGCACCTGTAGAGTCGGAAGACGGCATCTGTTAGTACAAACTTTGAGCGCATCGAAGCTGACCATCGCTAGGTTTTATCCAGACTTCGTCGTCATCGAGGCGGTGCCGCCAGCGAAAGTAGTTGCCATAGTTGTTGCAGTAACGAACCTGGCTAGTAAGTAGTAGTCGAAGTCGTGGTCGCCGTAGTCGTCGTCATCGTCGTAGCAGTAGCAGTAGCAGTAGCAGTAGTAGTAGTAGCAGTAGTAGTAGTAGTAGTAGTAGTAGTAGTATCAGTAGTAGTAGCAGTAGCAGTAGCAGTAGTAGTAGTAGTAGTAGCAGCAGTAGTACTCGCCGTCGTAGTAGTAGTAGTAGTAGCAGCAGAACTACTACTACTACTACTACTACTACTATTACTACTACTA
>CAJNDV010031560.1:30823-47601 GCA_905221635.1 Symbiodinium sp. CCMP2456
TGCACAAGGCTTTCAAGGACTCCAAGCTGCTGATGCGCGACAGAGTGGTGTGGCAAGCTATGGGTCGTTTCCGCACGATGCTGGATACGCAGGTCATCATGGACTACCTGGCGGTCATCGTCAACAGCGACAACACACGGCTGAGCCAACTACGGAATGCCTACTACAAGGTGCACGGCGGGATTCGGGGCCTGTTGATTCTAGGAGGACAGCTCAACTTCGTGTGGACCCGGTGCCAAATGCCTGAACCGACACCCGTGCTTCATCGTGCTTCATTGACATGTCAGCACTCGGTTTGTAAGCACTGCCCGCGCTGAGGTACAATCTGATGTCGTTGCTGAGGTGATGGCGAACCACTACAGCTGGGAGAAGTTCGCCAGGAATGTGTGCGGCAATGTCGAAGATGACGACATGCAGCTCGTCCTCATGAGCCTAGGCCGTCTGGTAGATCTCAGCGAGCAGAATTTCTACCCGAGCTTGATGGAAGTGCCCTGCATCGTCAACGATGCTCTTTCGAAGACAAGGCCAGAATCCCAAGCGCAGTTGCCAGGCGGCACGACACACAACATTCCAAAGATGACGTCTGATGCCACGGCCCTCCAGGCGTCCTTAGCCGAACTTGGACGTGTTCTTGCCTACCCCGACTTCGTGGACCCAGTGTATGAGGCCCTGAAGCTGAGCAACAAAGCGAGCCTCCTTGCCATCCAGCATGCAGTTGCAGCCTGGGCGCGTCTGCGCCACGACGTCGAGGGAAGTGGGGTACTTTGGTGTGATGACGGGACCCGGAAGTTCCGCAAGCTCGATTCCCTCCTTCAAGAAGAGGTCCTGTGTACGTGCTATGCATTTCTCGGCAAGGACGGTGCTGCGGACTTTGGGATGGTTGATCAGGTCATTCGTGACCAAGGCGAGTTGAAGAAAGACATGCCGCCGCTCAGCATTGAGGCTTTTCTCGCCAAGCTGCACACGACACATTCGCACTTGCAGAAGGTAGTCCTCACAGAGCTGATATGCTCAGAAAATGTTTGGAAACGTACCCTGACGAGGATCGCCCAGCTTCTGCGCAAACCGAATAGTTGATTTGTTCCGGAACACAGCCCATGATGCTTGAAAAGTTTCTGCGCAGCATTCGTTTCGCTGAAGCACTGGGCCATGCACGAGTCGCTGTACTTTACAAGCGCAGACTAGTCTGCAAGTCAGTTGTGCACTGTCTTGCGGGCCATGTGCGCACGACGCAAGGAGTCACAAAATTGGTTTGCAGCCTCCATCTTGCATGGCTAGCCACCACAAGCGCGACGACGGCTCCTGCTCCCAAGTTTCGCCACTAAGATAGTGCCGGGCCGGGTTCTTGCGCTGCGTTCGCTTAAGAGAGGCCTCGAGTGTTCTTCTAGGAGCCATGGGCGGGATTAAGATTGAGTTTTCGGGATCGGGCATGTTGATTGAAGCGGGGTTGATAATTGAGTTCCTGGACTCATTTTTAATTGCAAGGGAGTGTTGGTTAACAGTTAGCCTTAAAACAGTGGCCTCCGAGAGTTGAATGATGTTGCTGTGCGCAGGGCTTTCTTCGAAGAGCACAAAAACGAGGCGCGCTCGAATGCACCAACTACTGCTGCACCCAGCATGGGTTCGAGTCAGCTGGGCAGGTTTGTCTGTGGAAGCCTCTTGGGCTATGGTCGTGTGGAAGACATGCTTACTCTTACACCCTAGTCAAATCTAGTGGTTGAGGATTTCTGGCATGAAGAGAAATTGGAGAGCCCAACACTGATACATTCGATTCAAAACCTGCGTTTTCAACCCTGGCCCTACTTTGGGCCTTTGGGTCATCAACAATTTCAGAGTTCGTTGCTTTGGGCGAGGCGGGCATTAACTGCAGGGTTTTGACTTAGCGGGCTGGCAGAGGTTGTGTTCTTGGTTTTTGGGGTCAGCCTGAGGTAAGTAGGTGGGGACTGTACTTCTATGGATCCACTTTTGTAGGAAGATAAACCCCTGCAGACACACACAAACTCACTCACTCAGGACACATTCCAGCCAAAACCAGGGCTTGTGCAAACCCTTGCAAAGCCGTTTGCACTTCTGCAATCTTTTACATTGGCCATCGAAGCTATCCCTGCCCCGAGCCCACCGCTCAGCCGTGTTAGCACAGGCTGGCGCCGTGGACCTCGCTGGCCTCAAGAAAGGTGCCGCCCGATTTGAGGAAGTTTTGGGTGTATTCCGGCTATCCACACAACACGTGCACTTTTCTTGAGCGGTTGTCATTTTTGCAGCTTGGAGCTGGCATTCCGTTTGTGCACACGGCCCTCGTCGCCTTTATGTGCACACGGAAGCTGTGCACCTTTCCGGGATGCGGAGGCCGCCACCTTTTATCGCAAGTCGCTGCCGAGTTCCCTACCAGCGTCAGCGCAATGCAGATTGATCATGCCTCGGGGCTCGATGGGGGCACTCGCCGACCAAGTTTCCACATGAGAGTGTTTTATGTGCACCTGCACAAGTGAATACCGCAAGCAGTGCCGAGTGGGAGATGCCCGATCTCGCGGTCGAGCCATGTTCGACATTGGCGGGGCAGTGAGGCTGAAATCTGAAGTGGCTGGTGCTGGGTTCCAGTCTTGTGTGTGATGTGACTGGGGGATCGCTTCGCCATGTTTCTGACATATACGTTCAGTATCGTGCAGCGTGACATGCCCGATGCAGATGTAACGCCCGGATGTTTCAACACCGGCGATACACTTTGCTCGGTTCTAATACCTTCCCTGCACACAAAGATTCTTAAACTCAAGCCTGGTGACTTTCCGGCAAAAGCTGAGACGAATGAGCCCGGCCAGGCTTTGCAAGTCCGGTCCTGAGAGAAAGCCTCCGGTCCTATTCGTACTTCTCTCTGCAAGCAGGGCGGCAGGATGGGTCCAGGCCTGCGATTGCCAACGAATGAATTTAATTGAGGCATCCCCAAGACTTTGGATCTGACCCAAGGTATCGGATTCTCACGGTTCAGTTCAGAAATCGAACTGAAGATCAACCGATTTACATTCTGGCCGGGACGAATGCATTTCGACCCTCTAGCTCGCTCCTTCAGGCCTTAGCTGAAGCTTCAGCCTTGTTACCGGCTCCAAGGCCTGAACCCCTACCTCATCTCCAAGCGCAAAGACTGCACCATCTGGCGGAAGAGGGGATCTGCCTCTTGTCCCACCGAAAGTGTAGCTGTCTCTTCAGGCTTCAAGGCTTCAAGGCGGCATAGGTTGGTTCTGAAACTAGGCCATGCCATTGGGGCGTGGTGGGCTTGTGGATTCTGCAGAACCTTGCCTTGCAGCGCTTGCAGCTCAAAAACTTCGACACATCCAAATTGTGCTATGGGTCGAGGTCCCCACAAATCCACACACGCCTTCGCAAACCGGGAGCCAGCCAATAGCCCCTTGAAGCCTAACTAACGATCTTGCACCCCAACCTCAAACCTGTCCCAACACACGGCACCTCGAGATGTGCGATCCTTGAGCCCTGAGTCATCGAGTACTGAACCCTTAAACACCTCGACAGCCGCACTTCAGATTTCCGCCCCCGGAAGCCAGATGAATCTCGAGGAGTGTGGGTCTTCCCGTGTTCTGCATCCATTGTGGGCTTCGGTCGTCGGTTGGTAAACGTGAAGTTCGTGTAGCCAACATTTCGGGTTTTGCTGGGGTGAGGTTTGAGGTCGGGTTGTTTGAATGAAGGCTTGCTTAAATGGTTCTGGGGACATGCGATCCAGTGACATGAAAGTCTTGCACGAAGCCGCAGTATGACAGAGCCTGCTCCAAGTCTTTCAGTCTTCGGCTGTGTTGAGACGGGCCGTGCCGGGTTCTGCATTCGTAGGCACAGCTCTAGTCATCATGTCACCTGGGCATTCAAGATCCCTGCTATGTAGTTTCGGCCACAGCCGCAGCTCAGTCAGTGAACAAGCATCATGTCGAAGCTCCTGGGCTACCCGTAGATCCTGAGGCTCGGATGGAAAATTCCACGAATGCTCAGTTGGTCGGGGAATGGAGGGTTCTAGATTCTAGAGGTGGGCGCAAGTTTGCGACCGGTCCGCATCACGTGTCTCTTTGGACATCAGCAGAATTGTAAGCCCCGGAAGCAGAAAAGGGCAGCTCATCGACCCTTTCTGCTCCTTTCCCTGGAGCTTTAGATTCTGAAGCCAGAAGCCGAGATCCTCTTCTCGTAGAACAAACAGACTTGCGCAGGGCAAAGTCCCAGCGCTCGTATTTGTGGCCTAGCCATGTCGCCATGGCAGCTTTTTGCAAGCCGCGGTCGTCGAGAAGGTGCCCCTCGTTTCTGTGAGTTGCCGGGGCTTGTGGGATACTATGCTAATCTTCAGAAGGAAATTTGTAGTCATACTAACAGTAAAGTAAAATGAATAACTTAGTGCTCTACACTCCAAATCTGCGGTCTTTGTGAACCACCTGGGCATGAGCATGAGTCGGCTTATTCGTCATGACGCCAGCATCCACAGTCCGCATCCGGAGTAGGCTGGTCAGTTCTCATCTCCGAACAGCAGTTATGTCCAAAAGCCCTGTCTCACGGCCGTGGTAGTGCTTCTTGAACGAAATGACTGGCACAGCTAGCAGCTAGGCCATAATAACGGTTAGCTGTCAGGCGCTGTAGTCGGCATTATCCCACCAAACATACGCCAGGATGACGACAAGCTTCATGCAACATGCCAGAAAGCCAGGCACTAGGGTGCAAAGGGCCGACCTGGAGACCACTACGAGGATAAAGCGGGAGTGACCCGACAACCGTTTGCTCAACCCACCCACGGAACGCGCCCAAAAGACAAGATGATTGGCTAGTTGCACCCAGCTGCCCGCCAGAGACTCTTGGCGAGGCCTGGGTTCGACGGTGTGGAAGACAATCCGAGCCACCTGGACTGCAGGGTTCCAAAAGCCTTAGCCCCGATTTCTCAAGCCCATCTCAAACCTTGAGACTCTCAATCTTGGCTAAGCCAGGGCTATAAAAAAGAATAGCGGCCACAGAAATAAGGCCCGTGGCCAACGTCCTCCAGGTCTGGCTGCGCCTGCCCCTTGCAATGACACTTCTCGGCTTGATCCTGCGCTGGTTGCGGCGGCTTCAAGTCAGCATCCGTGCCTGGGTCTCGAAGCGCAAGGTGCCATTAGAGAGTCCTTTGTAGCCCGGTTTGAGGTTCCGGTGTTTGAGCAACGACTGAGAGCCACGGTGCTACAACAAGCACTGTACAGCTAGCTACATTCTGGCCACACGTCTTGCACTTTGTGAGCGTACTCGGCAGAAGCACCCTTTGGGCCGTCCACGGTCGATACCACATCACAGACATAATAACCGAACTGTCTGTCTAGCCACACTGCTGTGACTTACATAGTCTGAGAGCTTAGAGCATGCAGCATGCCTTCATTCAGGGTGTAGAGGCGAAGTCAAGGAAGAAGTTCTGATGTGGCGGCGCATGGGGGAGACATGTGATGAACAAAGAGACAGTTCTGGCGGCAATTTGTTTTCATCGGTTTTTACCTCACCTTCTGTCTTTGAGTTGGGAACGAAGCTCAATAGAGTATTGATTGCTGCGAGTCCAAGGCCGAGTGGTGTAGATCTAGGAATCTAGGGAGGTCACCATGAGTATGCATGCAGTCTGTGTATACACATGTGGAAGTCTTGCCGCAAGACGGAAGTCATCCCAATCCTGCTGTGCCTTGCAGGAACGCTGCAAAACTGTGATACTATGTCATGGGTTATGTTCTCGGATGGCTTGCGAGGGGTGTGCCAGTAAGGGCAAGGCCACGAACCATCAAGCAGAAGTAGCTCTCTCTGGCGCATATGGCATTACTAGCCTCAGTGGGCCGTCGAAAATTCACCAAGATCACATTGCATGTCGTTTTTGCGCAGTAGTACGCGTCGCTGAGGGGCGGGGGTGGTCTTATCTCGCCTTGCTTGGTTGAGATACACGTCGATGAGCGTCCACATTCGTGAATCGCACTTTAAACAGAAACAGGTATTTGTGAGCGATCTTTTTGTTCCAGTCTTGTGGCAGTGTCCAAATTGGGTTTCTTATATCCGCACTCGTCTTGTGCACTTCCAAAGAAGTCCGAAATGCTAGGCAGCCGACCTTTGCGCACCGGGTCTACACGGGGAAAAATTGGTTTTGACATTTATGTCATTGCCATGTCTCGAGCGGGCACTTGGGGAAATCCAGAGTCTACTGTAAATGAGGAGTAAAACGCCTTGGTCTGCCTCCCGAAGAAAGCTCCAACGAACACGCCGTAAGCCCGTGCTCGACACGAACAAACATCAAAGGCGCGCACTCCTGGATACCATACGTTACCACTAGGTGTATCTGCGCTTTGAAAACAAAAATACAAGTTCAACTTATGGTGGAGGGGTAGTGCGCTATTGTGCTCGCCCCATCGTCGCGGTTCTGAACTCTCGCCCTACCTTGCGGGAAGCCTTCACAAAGCATGCGCGAGTCTGAAGCTTACCTCCTGTGCCATGTGGTTGGGCCGAGCTATCTAAAACGCTTTGGAGCTTGAAACCCACCCACGCTCGTGCAGCCAGCGGGTTCTAGCACATACTGATTCGAAATCTCGCGGCTGATATGAAAATGTAATTCTATGAAACAGCTTGCGCACTCGGGTGATGTGTTTTCTCACCGACTGATGTGGGATAAACCCGACGCTTGCATGGGCACGGCCGCATCATGACAAAGAGCCTCTGCCCTGCTGGGAGAAGGTTTGGTGGTGTGACGTCCGAAAGCATTTTGGAAATGTGCAGCTGTGTTATGGGGGAACGGCCTCTGGGATGACTTCTGTACACGTGGGGCGACTTGTGGGCCATCGGGGGTGGGTGACTTGTGACGTGTGAAGTCACAAACTCGCGTGCTAGTCTCGTAGATATTCTATTATCTTCTGTCCCATCCTGTATCGTATACTATTCGGCTGTACATCATCCATTAGATATTGTGCGCAGTATATGTTCTCGAAAGTTTATTGTTTATTACGTGAATACAATTCTACGTGATATATTCTGTTGGTTAATATATGTTTATTTTCAAGCGTGTTGTTTGTTGTTCCGTTATATTGTCTTAAGTCATATTAAGTAGAGTTGCAGGACACTGCATATTCTGTCTGTATTTATGTATATGTTCATATAGTAGATTACGCTGTATGTTGTTATGGAGTGTACATTTCTGTCATACACCTGAACAACATGACATATTGTATGTATTGTAACGTAAATGAGGTTGAACTCTCTCTCTCTCTCTCTTTATATAGATAGATAGAACTTTTTGTATTTTCGACTAAACATTCACTATATTCGGTTTCGAGGTAGTGTGCCACCGCCCTGAACTGCCGGGTGCGGGCGTCGGAGAGGGTTGGAAAACAAATCCATTATATTAGATTGTACTCTTTGTATATTTTTATATGCACATAAGAATACGTATTATACATACATGTACAACTAAATAAAAGTTCACAAATGAATATCTTTAGATATATATATATATAATGTACTCTGTTTTACATAAGCTGTTCGTTTGAGTCTACTTTGCGCAGTATGTTTTCTGGGCTCTGTACACTGTATCTATATATATATATACAAAAATACAATGGCTTTAGTTTTTGTTTTTTGATACCGTGCTATAAGAAAGTGTATTGTAGATCTAAAACAATCTTAGATTACTTTGCCTTCTGGTTATCTCACAACTTCGTATCCTTATAAATTACTGCAGTACACACGCCACAACAGTCCTTTCTGTTGTGTGGTAGTACTGCATATTGCCTGATATGTTGTTATGCATATAAATCTATATATACAGAAAGCGTCGCCCTCAGGGCCCTTTTTTCGCATTCGTAAAAGATCGACGTTCAAGCGGTTGTTGTTGTTTTTACATAAAGTGTCTCCCCGCATCCAGTAATAACAAAGAACATGGCATGGGAAGAAAGGACTGCCTGTTCGCCCAGTTGGATTTAGCCCTTTGCCTTGGGGAAGGAGAGGGGGGGCGGGCGGCGAGCCCCCCCAAAAAATATTCTGGGAGTTGAATTCTAATGTGTTTGTTTTTGTTTTTTTGTTTTTCTTTGTGGCCTCGCCGTCCCCCCTGTTCCAGGCCAGGGGGCTGGAGTCCTGTGAGCTTGGATCCAGCCCCGAGGACTGGCCTGTGCGGATCCGAATCTTGAAAGTGCGTGCAATTTTTAGGATTCATATCTGGGAACAAACCCAAGACAAAGAAGGGAGACGCACGCACGGTTTTATTCTCTTTCATTCACAGCCCTGGCAAACCTATCAAATTCGTCCTTCTACGGATTACATGACATTCTTCTCTCGCATATACATGCACAACCAAAATATATGCATAGGTATAAGTATCAGTATATGTATCAAAGTATTGTACATGTGTATGTACCGCATCAGAATGCTTATGCCCCCATGTACTGATGTGGCATGATGTTGCGTATCCATACCTACTGTCTCTATACCTGGACATATATATGCACATATCCACACATGTGTTCATATACGTATGCAGAGGCATATACACATACAATACATATATACGTCCACGTCTGCATATATGTATAGACACACATATGCACACGCATATACATCTATGTACACGTACATGCATACATACATGGGTGACATGTGCATGCCTGTCTAACATGAACTTCATGCTTATATGTTCAGATGCACTCATAGTCATGAATTCTGATATATGTATACACTTGCTGGATGCTGGCTTAGATGCACATGTATACCTTCGTTACAATATATTTCGAACTCATACAGTGTGCAGAGAAACATAGGCTATGATGATATCCGCCCGCAAATATACTTGCAGGCAAGCCACCAAATATATGGTGTAGCGTCGCCCGACCCCCTCCCCCCCCCCCACCCCATGGTATCCCCGCCTACGGCTCCCTGTGGTGTGGTGTGGTGTGGTGTGGCACAGGGTGGGGGGGGGGGGTGCGAGTGCAAACCCTAAACCCTGACAGGGAGGGGGAAGGGGGTTAAACACGAAACCTGAAACCCACAACGCACCACCACACCACACCACACCGCGCCACAGGGCGGGAGGGTGTGGTTAATAACCCAAAACCCACCACCACACCACAAGGGGACGAGGGGCACAGACCCAAATCATGGCCCATCGAAGTTGCATAGCTTCAAAAGTCAGAACACTCACGAGTATCCCGGGTTCGTGGGGCCCATCCCTGTGACTGTTGGCATTTTTGAGACCAAAGTGACGACCCTCACGAGGTTTTCGGGTGCATACCATGGGGGGGATGCCATTGAGGGGGGGCGACACGCGACACGGAACCATATATACATACCGAAGCGGACATCATTGGGGCCATGAGGTGAAAGGTTTTGGATGGACCCTTTTCACACTTTCCAGGGTTTGTCTATCGACCGGAGCAGTCGTTTCTTTGTATATTTTATGAAAGGGATCATCAGAATGTATAATTCCCAGAAATGACGACAGGCACCCAAAAACGTGCATACCCTGATATTAAGTGGTGGCTGGCAGACCCGTTCGCTCAGATAATGACGCAGATAGAATATGATCCAATCCGGGCAGAGGAAATGATGAGTGTCCCAGACTTTGAGAAATTCTCCCGAAAACAGAGCTTTACCGCAGGACTGCTATCGTAATATTCGCGCACCGTTTTATTGACGTGTAAGTCGCCAAATAGACATGTGCGAAAAAAGCGGGCCCTCACGCCGACGCACATTCTATACATGTATATATATATATATTTATTTATTTATTTGTTTATTTATTTATATGTATATTTATTGCTCTTTATTTAATCAATCTTTATTGGCATATGTATAATGATGTATGTATATACGTACACTGTATGATCCAAATGCATATATACATATAATCAAAAAATATACGCTTCGCATTTGTTGTATGCACACACACACACACATATATATATATATACCTACACATGTTTCATTATGTCAAGGTTTTCAAAATTATACGTGTTTATAAACTGTATGAGCTTTATAATTAACATAGATCATCTGACAGGGTCATCCTCGTATGGAGGGTGCCAAGGCTGTCTGGCCGGTGATATTTGTGTTCGTGAAGAGAGAAGTGTTACCCCTCCAAAATTTCTGGACCAAGTGTGCAACAGAAGCTCCCCGTGGCGTTTCAGGCGACTCTCTTGCCCTCATGAACCTGCCAGAGACGGAGTTGGATGAAGACCTGAAGCACAGCCGCTTGAATTTGTTTGCATGCAGAACTTCGGGGTACGAGTTGGATACAAACATCAGGTTTGTTTCGCTCTCGGGAGTTCAGGCTGCGCACTGTGAAGACTTGCAGGTGGACGACGACTAATGCTGCCACTAGTAACTAGTACTTCCACTATTTCTACCGCCTGCCGCTACAACTACTACACGCCTGCCGCTGCCCACCTCCCACTCTCACTCCCCACCACCACCACCACCACAACCACCACCACCACTGCTTTGCTGCTCTACCACCACTGCCCGCAACATTGAAGGTTCCTTTTTGGTGGCCTTTGTTGTTGTAGTCTTTAGATTTATCAGTGGTTTAGTTTGCGTGATTGTGATCCTGTTTTTGTGATGGCTCACCCCGGCCCAAGCCCAATCTGCACGATGCATGCTTATGGGTAGTTTCTCAGAGCTCGCTTGCTTGCAATCACTTCTCCTGCCCGTTTGTGAGGTCAGCATCATCAGCTAGCCTCCTTTGCGCGTTTTGTCGCACCCCAAAGCACTCCAAAGACAGAGTTGATAGTTTCGCATGTCCTTCGGGCTGTTGGGTTGAGGACGTGCAATATGTGGAGGCGCTGCAGGCAGGAGGCAGACAGGACGTGAAATACATACATATATATATATATATACACATAAAGCACGAATCTGTGGGGCGAATCTTGATCAAGACGCGACCAGTTAAGCTCGGAATACCAGAAAAGTTGTTTTGAGGCCAGGTGCATACCACTTGCACACGGCACACGCCAGACCCAAGACATCAAAACTGAACACCCTGGGATATCAGAGAAGACCAACTCACAGCTCGAAGCCGAAAGCTGGGAGCCTCGGCAAACCAAGCTCCGAATTTGGCGCTTAGATAACAAGCCCGTCGAACTTTCAGTGACGAGGCTTTGAGTCCATGTCGTCTTTTCCTCCGTGGGGTCCATGCCTCGGATTGCAAGCTGAGGGGTTTTGTCGGGTTTATGGCAGAGATTAGTCCGTCCTGTGAAGTTGGGATTTTTCGCGAGTTCGCAATTAGGGTGTTCAGCCCATGCAGTACGCAAATGAGAGAGCACAGAAGTTACAACGCTTTCAGTTTGCCAATGCTGTTGCTGTTTACCTCAGGATGCACTGATCCTGCTTGATTCGGGGTAGCTTGGACAAGCACTGTAGGAGCTGGCCTCAGGATACTAATGTTCATGCCGCTGCTTTCGACTGTAGCCGGAGTCAAGGGCTTGTGAATATCAGCGTGCAAACTACTTGAGACTTGAGCAAACATCAAGCCGATCACAGATCCATGCGTACTTAGGGTCTCTCGCTTCCGCACTTATTTCTGCAGAGCAGAGCCCATGCATCAGGCCATGTAGCTGAGTGCCAATACTTCAAAGTGTCGGCATAGTCGGGCTGTTTTTGACACCTGCTGCGTGGCTGGCGGCATGACAGACGGAATAAGAAGCCGATGGAAGGTGAAATACCGAGGTCTCCCCAGTCAAGTCCAAGCATATGTAAGCAACAATGCACATGCTCGAATTTTGTTTGCGGTCTTCGGTGCTTCGCTGCTCCTTTACCACGCCACTGCTCTTGGCAAGTCTTCGTAGTTTTCTCGAAGCCGTCAAATTATGGTTCAATGTTTGCGCCAAGTCCTAAGGACCCGTACCGCAAGCATCTACAAGCCCCAAAGCCCCGCTGCCAAGACGCCCAAAACCATGAGGTCGTGGGCTGCCTCTCGCCCCCAGGCCCGGAGAATGGCGTCCGTACCTCTTTGGCTTCAAGGACTGGGCTCGGAGTGAGCGAGTTTCGATTTTCTGATGCAGTGTGAAGGGTTGAGATTTACTTATGCTGGTGTCGGAACTGGGTCTTGTTGTTCGCAGCTCCGTTTTTTGGATGAAGCTTCGTGATGCGGTCTCCAAGATCGAGCTGGTGATGTGCCTGGTTGTGCCCAGAACGGAACCGATACACCAACTTAAAACTCAGCACTGGCAGAACTATGAATCCAAAGCCCCGAAAAAAGCACAACAGCCTTGAACTAAGTAAGCTAGGATCCATGGGAAAACCTGTCAGAGATTCGTGGGCTCCTTGGCGTGACTCGCCGCAAGATGACGCGGCTTGGCAACAAGCAGGGAACCACTCTAGGCTTTCACGTCCTGTTCGGAGTTTGACCGTGCTCCTGGTCCCCGTAGGTTTCTTCTGTGTTCTTCTGGGTTCGGAGGTTTCTCGGCTTTCCGTATGCGCCTAATTAGCGCAGCACGAAACCTGCAGCATCCAGTAGCTCAGCAAATGCACTGGCAACGGTTTCCAGAAGTAAGGGCAGGCAGCTATTCGTGGTTGGTCGTAAGGCCTCTGTGTGCAGCACATGATTTTATTTCTGTCCGGAGCCTTGTGCTGTTTGATTCATTCATTTAGAGCCCGTTTCTGGGCTGTTCTTCTGTTTGGTGTGGTTTTTTAGGTGACGACTTTTCCGTGTAATTGCATGTGGTTCGTGGTCATGAGATCACGAACGAAGCCTGACAAGCGTCCTAAGACATACAGTAGCAAGTGACTCCCGTACTTGTCCTGCGTGTGCCGTAGACATCGTGCTTGGCCTTTTTGTGGGGTCCCTGCGATATGTGAGGGCGGCCAGTGAGTTTACAACAGCTAGATGCGAAAGCCAGGAAGCTGACGCTGGAGCAGCTCGCAGAGGGCATCTTGCAAGCAGTTGCCAAGTATTCCTGATCGGCAATACTCAGCTCATCGGGTACCATTTGAGATGCATGTTTGTTTCCAGTGGTTTCTTGGCTGTCGGAGAATGAAACTCGTGTCGAACCTCAAACGTTCCGCTCATGCATGTTGCGATGTGTGCGTCGAAACGATGTGAAGAAAGCCCTGTCCGTAAGAACCGTTCGCACAATCGACGAGCCGGACCAGATGAAGGAAGGAGCACACATAAAAGCCCCAAGCAGAAAAGCCAGAGCCGCGATTCTTTAGTTGCAGACTCACACCAGCTGTTCCTATCGGTGGCACCTGCACGAGCTGGCACAACCATGTCGACCTGGGGTTTCTCACGTCACGGTTTCATTGCACTTCGGGTCCCTTCCGTTCTTCTCCATAAACAGCGGTTTTCGAACAAGCGTTCTAAGGATTAGGATAATTCGAAGCCCGAGTCCTCTTTCGAGTGAATGCTCCTTAGCCTCAAAACCCAATGAAGGGTCCAGAAGGCAAATAACCTTCCATGCCGGTGACCGCCCGGGAAGTTTCACACGCGTAAGCTACGTGCAGTGGGCTCAAGCAGAACTCACAGGTGTGCGCCGGGTGCTTCTGCTGAAACACCGCAAGCTTGTCCAAGTCACCGACAGGCGCGGCCCCAGGGTAGGTGGAGCAGGAGCGCTGTTTGCAGAACCGCAGAAAGTGAGACTAGTGACCAGGCGAGAAGCAAACGTCCGATCCGACAACTACACATCAAGCTGCCCATAGCAGAGATTGTGTGTGTGTGTGAGATCATGTGCGATCTCCAGAGACAAGAGACAACCCTCCCTTTCCGCATGTAAGGGATTGCTGCCCTTGTGATCTTTCGTGCAGCAAGTATATCAGCACCAAGCTGGACAGAAGCTGATTTCGTGTTCACATGGGCACGACAAACAGCAACCGAGGAAGCCTCAAGCCCAGACCCAATTGCAAGCATTCCTGCAACCTGTGTTTGCTTCGTCAAAAGACCGGGCATTATGCAAAATGGCGAAGTAGTGAAAGTATTCGGAGAGGTACTGGAACCAAGAGCAAGCGACTGCCATCGCTGCTTCACTCGCCGCAGAATGCGGCTTGAAACCCGAGGCTTGAGGGTTTATTAGAGCTTAGGGACATTTAGGATTTGGGGGGTATGTTTGCTTTGCCGAGTACACCTGCGCCCTCTGCAGAACTCTTCCTGCTGGGGGCATAAGCCTCTTAAAACAGCCCAAACGCACAAGAGAAACCGCAACACCAACGATCCCCAGCTTCATTTTTTCTATTACAATGCTTAAGTTGAATCGAGCAGCCTTGGGATCAGGCATCAGGTGGCCTTGATGAATGCGTTGCTCCAGGCATGGGGAGACTCCCGCACCTTGACGGCTTGGCTGTAGAATCCATAGTGAGAGTGGTCATCTCTGAGGCTGGTTGCGAGCCTCAACATTAGTGTTTAGGCACCTTCAAGATTGGGGTGAATGTCGGATTGAAGGTTGAGGCTGTTCGACTTAACCATGTCGTTGTTCGGATTTCATACGCTCTCGGCTGAGCTTACCGAACTCAGTTCTGAAAGTTTGCGCTAGGGCTTTCCCATGCAAGGCCAGTCTGCGCAAGAGAATGTATCTGGCAAGTTGCACTTATGCTTTGCGATTTGGATTTGTTCGGCTACCCCGTTTAGACATTTAGATGAGAACGAATTACTGGAGGTTGGGTCTTACATGTTGGATCTCAGATCCTGGGCAATTATGACTGCGGGTCGGCGATAACGGTCCTTACAGATGCTTCGGGGTCCATGTGTGCTCCGCGCTCTGTCAGTTCATGGATTCATGGGGCCAGACTCGTGAAGCGCTCAACCGCAGAGCCGAAAAACTTTCGCGCGGCTTCCAGTTCGAGTTGCAGTCCCGAGGTTTCCAACCCCTGGGTGGCTCTGGCGCTCACAGCGATGGGCTCTGGCCGCTGCAAGGCGGAACCCACGCTTCCTAAAACAAAGTCACTTGATCGTTGTTCGCAGTTTCAAGGGTGACAGACCCGGCAATGACGTACTTGTAGTGAACACAGATAGGATGGTATGATCGTGATTGATCGTGGGAAGATGCGCGTTGAGCCTTTTGTTGCGGACTCGACTGCAGCCGAGCCTCGGAGCCATCACAGGAGGCCTGGCTCCAGAACAAGGCGGTTTTGCATTCAAGGCCGTATCTAGAACCCCAAATCCCAAAGTGCAAAGTGGCTTGCCGACAGTACAGGAAGCCTGAGGTTTTGCGTGAGGCTTCTGAAGACTGTGGTTTAAAGGATCAATGCCACTTCCAGGCATCTCTTCGTCGATATATGGCACTGGACGCCGCGCTTCGTCGAAACACCCTATGGCAAGCTGCATGTGGCTTGGCCTGGAAGCAATTTGAAAAAACAGGACAACAAAGGTCTACGAGACTGGTTCGGATTCTCCTACGCGTGCCATGTGCGAGGGTTGTTTCGGAGAACATGGACGTCGCCAGCGTTTTGACACATCTCCGCCCTGACCCTTTCAGGTATATGACACTGCGCCAGAGGCCCGAATTTTGGTGGGGAGGTGAGCAAATGCAAGGGTGAAGAGTCTGTGAAGAGGCTTCAAGGTGGAATACCATCACCCCAGCGATTGCCACACCCCTAGACAGGCCTGCGAGGCATTTTTGTAGATATCCAGGCAGGTTTCGGTTCATAATTCCAGACTGGGGGCCATAGCAAGGACCCGAGATCCGTGGTTACCATTAGAGAGGTGAGAAGTTTCAGAACACAATCCTTCAGGAACCTAGCCTGATTACTGAATGCGGTGCAGGAGCATTGGAGGCACCTAGAGCGGTTTCCACGTGCTGCTTCCACAGGGGCAGGGCACTGGCAGGGGGGAAGTCTTCCAGACAAAAATTTGCGCATTGATGCCGACGAATTCTTTCACTGCCAGCAAGTCTCCGTTTGGTTGATTCGGCTTGCTGCTTATTTCTCCTTCTGCTGAACAGCGGCAGGGTGGCGGCAAGCCGCCTTTGCTGCTGCTGCACGGCATGTTTGTACCTTGGCCTCCTGTAGTGCTCCATTCTACTACTACACCCCTTCTACTACTAATCACAGTTACTAGCATCTGAGTCCCCATAAAAGGGTGACGGTGGCTATCGGATATGGATGTTCGATTGTCGTCCATTGAATTGCTCTGTGTTGCGTCAGAAACGATTCGACATCTAGAAATGTTGGATAGACTTTGGCCGGTAGTGCAATTGAGTCGAAGCTCGAGGGCAAAACCGGTGATTCATGCAAAGGCAGTAATTGCCGTTGGCCTTACGGCCGTTGGCCTTACTGCTTCAACCTGGGGTCGGAGTCGAAGCCTCACAAACGAGTTTCAAACTCACCCGCCCGCTGACAACCCAACATCTCAGAACTGGGGGCAGTATCGAGTAACATAATGCACCAAGAAGAGCGAGCGACAGAGCGAGAGACAGAGAGAGAGGACACCCGTAGCCATTTTGGCTCAAGTCGGGAACCCACCCCCCGGCTTGAGCCTCTGCCGATGCCGTTTTCAAGTCAAACTTGCAGCCTCCACGTCTGTCTTTCGAACCCAGACAACAGAGCCATGGGCGGGGCGTTAGTCCCCAACAAAGGCCTCTGTGCATAAACACCCGTAGACATTGCTGGTGCCCAGATCCAAGCCATCCTTCGGGGGAGCAGCCTTCAAGTCCGATATTTCAGAAAAGACATTCTTTTGGAAACTTGCACATCTAGTTAATCTTCCTTGCCGATCCTTGGGGTAAAGGGTCTCACTAGCAAGTCGCACGTTGTCCGCCATGGCTCCGTCCCCCGGCTTTGTCGCGCGTTGCCTACTGGCCCTGGGCTGCCCTGCACTGCCCGTCTTGACG
>CAJNDV010031561.1:3636-47026 GCA_905221635.1 Symbiodinium sp. CCMP2456
GCGATTGACCTAACCCCCCCCCCCCCATATCCGTCTATTCCTAGGGGGTCCCCATGCGCCGCTGGCTTGGGAGTTGTAGGACGAGTTGCAAACAACTACTTGCCAAGCCTCGACAACTTCTTGATGCAGTCGTGTGATAGTTACGTGCAGTTCCAACAGCGGTACACTGATGACCGCCTAGCTTTGTGGAGCGAGTCTTGTCTGCCATCGCAAACAACCGACACCCTTCATTTCATATCGATTTGTGGGGTGATGGAAACTTCTATTTTCTCGATGTGGCCTTGCACGATGAGCAAACAAGTCAATATCATGGTCTATGCAGAGTAAGCCAGTAAGCTTCTGAATCCAGTCGTATGTACCTGTCAGCAGCTGTCATCCCGACAGCATCGTTCATAGCCTTCAAGTACTGGAGGGTGTTCGAGATGTCTTCGAACTTGTTGTTTGTGTCTGCGGGATCACGGGTTCAGTATCGCAGCTACCGGGCATTTTCTCAAGCGTATCATTTACCAGCAAAGATGTTTGGCTGTACAGTGTAGTCTGAGGGTGTGTTATGCTTTCCAAACTAGCAGAAGTGGGAGCGATCTGAAGCTGTGTTTGAGGCCATTCTGCAAGCTCTTGAACGAAACCCGGGAACATGGCTCCCTAGAAGAAAAGGCTGCATCGGTTCACGGCTTGAGCATCTGTGCATTTAGACACTGGGGGATCTGCCTTCGTCCTCTTGGCAGGGCCCATTATCTGCTCCTCTGGCTGGCCCCTAGCCGGCATGACCACTCAAGTCCTGTGGTAATGTATAATACAAGGAATCCTATATCCTATGTCCCATGGCTCTGAAGGCCTTTGTGAGAGCACCGTAAACCGACAAGGAATGGGTCTCGGCGGTAGTGCGCGAAGAAGCAACTTTGCCACAGCCCTCCAGCGAAGCTTCCGCTTTTGCAAGCTAAAATCGTTCGACAATGGTTCGCCTGAAAGTTGTCGCAACATCCTCGTGCTTATGTACATGCACTTCAAGCCAACTGGTTCAGGTTTTGCCTTCTTGGGTTCGGGCCACTGCATGCTGCTTCGGTGCAGCTGTCCGTCCGTCCTCTGCAACGGTTGGGAGGGACTTCTCCTCCTCCGTCTTCAGTGGAGCGGGTCTGGGCCGACCTGGATCGTGAATACCAGCCACCAGCCCCGGGGACAGGCACAAACACACGGGCTGCGACCTCCAGGACCGTCTGAAGTCGCAGCTCCACGGCCTTAGAGGAGCTCTTCCACCCTCCATCAACGAGGCTCCGAACACAATGCGCGACGTGCTGTCGTGGCAGACTGGGATCTGGCACCACTCGAATCTCCGATGCTGTCCTTCGGACCAAAAACACTTACGCAGCCGTCATTCCGATCAGACTGGTGGCTGGCTTCCGTGCTCCGGCTTGCAAATGCCATTTCCCCTTTTCTTTTGCCAGTCGCGCAGCAAGCGGACCGTCGGGAGCGAATTCAGCCTCTTACTTCATGCAGGTTCAATGTATCTTCAGACGTATCTTCAGACCTACAATGCAGTTAGAGTTAGAGACTGTTCCGAGTGCTTCACCTCCAGGTTGAAAACCCCTTATTGCGGGCTGCACATTCTCGAGCTTTCATTGCTGGTGCTCGGGCTCCTGCATAAGCACAAAACTCAAAGACTGATGCCACTCGGCACACAGTTGATATCTTTTGGTCTCTGGCGCTGTCATCCTCGAAATCATCCTCGTACACCTGCAAACAAGCGGCTGAATATGACCGAGGCCCAAAAACCACAACTTGGGCCCAGGCTTCACTGCGAGGGCTGCAACATGCCTATCGGGAGGGGTCTCGCTTCGCCTTTGGCTGCGGCTCTTTTGTGTTGTCCTGGCCTCTGGTACCGAATTCAAGGCGGCCACCTCACAAAGAGAGACCCCGTGCTTAAAGGACACGATATCCTCTTCTCCGTCTACCAATCGGTACCCTTCGGCCTCCGACTCTGGTGCACACCTGGAATATTCCTGCAATCATCTTTGCAGCAGGGTTTCCTGCAGGTTCTGCGAGGGCATCTCCCGGCCTGCGCAAGGCCGTCGGGGAGAGAAGTTTCCTCAGCCATCAGGCAGCCTCTCCTGTGACGATATAGGATCACCAGCTCTTCCAAACCAAGATCCACCTCCTCTGCGAGGACGAGCTCCACACCTTTACCGCAGGGCCTCCAGCATCCAAATGCCTGCCTCTCAGGCCCCAAAGCGGGTTGTTCCGGTTCCAGTGGCTTCAGTTTCGCTTCCTCACCAGAGCGTCTGAAGACCTGGGCACGGAATGTTGAATCCGGCTCCAGGACGAGCGACGACACCACTTCTGCATCCTCCGCGAGG
The DNA here is from genome assembly GCA_905221635.1 of Symbiodinium sp. CCMP2456. Classification (NCBI taxonomy): domain Eukaryota; class Dinophyceae; order Suessiales; family Symbiodiniaceae; genus Symbiodinium; species Symbiodinium sp. CCMP2456. The sequence continues at coordinate 5,988 of CAJNDV010031561.1, forward strand.
ACTGCCTCTACATGCTCCCAGCTGGAGGCAGCAACTGGCGACGAGCCCGGACGTGCCGTCACTCTGCGCACTGGCTCGACTGAGCGGCGAGTGGCTTCTCCAACCGCATGGCCCATCGGAGGGAGTCTCGGTCGAACCTTCTCCAATCTCTAGTCCACCAATCCACCCTGCAGCTAAAGGCACTCTTGCGCATTCTAGTCCGAAAGACCTGTTCATGATGACGACAGAGGCTGCGCTTCTGGAAAGTGCTTTTGGGCATGCCAGACTCTATCAGCACCCTGCGACGTTCCTTCATGTTTTGCAGCCTGCACAGCTTGCACTTGGAAAAGTCATGGATAGTCGCAGATCAGGTCATGCGATGGCCTGTTCACCATCACATTCCAGACACGCGGGGCTAAGACGCCCGAAACTAACTCTTGCTGGGGAGTAGGTGATACCTTGACACACCATGGCCCTCTTATCAATTGTCCAAGAAACGGTCGATCATGTCGTAGGATGTCTTACGGGTAGCTGGGTGGATCAGACTCGACAACACTTCTGTACTAGTATCTCTCAAAAGCCACGATGCAGCGCGAAGTCGCGTGATCTCACGATCATCCGATCGGGGGGATTATACACTCTTCATGTAAATAATTCGCCAAAAGAGCACAAGCGAGTAACTCAGGAGCCGCTCTGCGGAGGACACAGGCCGTCTGCTGCCTGGGCCGGTCAAGGCACGTTCGAGTACGTTCGAGAGCGCTCGGGTGCTTGGTGAGTCCGGGGGTGCTGCTCTCTTGCCGCACATGCCACAGAAGGAGTGTTCAGCCGACATCGGCGTGCCTGGACCAGTTTGACAGGCAAGACATGCATCGCAAAAGTCGTCGCTGCGAGGGCGACAAACTCAGGCGCACGCCGCAATATGCGCAGAACCGGCGAACTCCCGAGCTTGCCTTGCACGTGCTCTGCAAGCAACCACGCTGAAAGGTTGACGCACAGTGACTTCCTTTTCAGCCTGCGATCGCTCGATGCTCTGGTTCATCTCGTTCTTCGGTGGCTTCTGAGACCTCTTCTCACAGTTCCATGGCCTCTCTCTAGGGAATCGACCTCTGATCTTCATCGTCTTCCTGCCTTGTCTCATGCGAGCTCCATCCGGTGTCCTCCTGACTGACAACCTTTGCCGCGGAACCTATCAAGAAGCGGCGCTCATAGCCGTAGCCCCACCAGGTCTACCACCACCGGGGCCTTCCACGTTGTGGATGTGCTCTGGCAGGGGACGAAAGAAGAGCGCCCGGCCGCACTGTAGCGGACGCCTGGCATGTGTGAGCATGGCACCACAAGACAGTGTGACCACTCTGAAAAAACCATCGATTAAATTTACCTGAATAGACGCTGCCTGCTGCTGCGACTGAGCCGCATGTTCGCGTAATGCTCAGCCTCGTTTTTTTTATGTCCTATGAAACCGCATGACCCCGGTGCAATGGGGCCATGAAGCAACTGAGCCCGGGTCGTTGCGTTCGAAACCCTGCAAGTCTGCCGGCCTCGGATACAGCAGTTGTTGACGAAAGCCTCGCCGAGCTATCAGGTGGCTGAGCCCTCAACATGATGGCCGCTGGAGTATCCGGAGCTGACAGCCGCAGCCTTGCCAAGACTCTGCGTAGCACGTTCGCAGCTGCAGACCAGCCTAACACCTCTTTCCAATCATGTCCCCCTCCTCCTTCTGTCTTTCGAGTCGTGGCATCAGTTGCAACCGCCCGTCTGACTCTGAACGCAAGCGATTGGTAGTCGGCGGCTTTGTGTGGAGTCCGTGGCCCGTTGCATTCTCTCGCTGAGCGGGCGTTGAGGGCTTCTAGGCCGCTTGCGGGAATCCAATGCATCTTCTTCCGCAAAGTTCAGCACGCACCCCGCTGAAATCGTACAACGAAAGCCACAAGAAAGCCCTGCCCCGTAGTCTGACTGCTCATCTTTTTAGCCGACTCTCGGGCCCGAACGGCCGGCCATGCAGTCGCCCGTAGAACTCTTGTGCCGCCTGGCAAAAGCCGTTCGGGTGGGTTGGATGAATGCACCGGGGCAGAGAGTTGACGTGCTCGTCAGCAAAGATCAGCAAAGTGTCTCAGGGCAGGATAGACTGCAAATCAAACTTCGACAGAGGAAGATGCTGCAGTGGCACAGCCTTTACATGTCTTTATGCCCTTCCAAGAGTACGAGCACAGGTGCCGCCAAACAGTAATCACAGAAAGAAACAAAAAGAAACCAGCACAAACCCCTGGCCTCCCATGCCATGAAGTTGATGAATGCGAAGCCACGATTTCCTCTGCCTGCAACAAGAGCGTCAACTGCGCTTCAAACCGTGCTTGTTCAGCACACTCCCCGGGCCGTGCGGCTGCATCGGAAGGTAGAAGAAGTCGAATTTGCCTGCACCGATATGCTGATGACAATCGCAATTAGCATCTCAGCCTGAGAATCTGGCCCAAGAAACCCATGTCATTGATTTCCCCTCGGCGCTGGCTGTGGAAGACATGCTACCCTACACGAGCATACCTGGAAACAAATCTTTGCATTGCAGAGACCTCGATGCACTCCACGTGTCCACGGCATAGTGCTACAAATGTTAGAGGTCATACCAAACTGCCCCAGAACGTACAAAGGCACATATTTGACCGAGGGGCTCATCAGCTTTTGCTGCGTGTACTTGCTCGGCACATTCCGTATCTGGCACATACGTGCAGAAGAGCTGCAATGACGGCATGCGAAAGGACCAGTCGGGTGCGCCATGGCTGTTGTCAGCCCGCTTAATCCATTGCCAGCCAGTGCAACCTTCGAGCTTCACACTAGGTGAAGCACTAGGTGAAGCTCAAGAATGAGGCCATCCCGAGCCTCTCTGGCGCGGAGGATCTGCAAGCAGGCAACGCTCCAATCAACGCATTGAACGCACAGCACCGCTCACGCTACTCACGGAGGTGCGTTCCGATTGTGCCATGTTGAGCTTGCAGATGCGAGCAAGGTGATAGTTGCGGGCAGGGGAGGGATTCCTCTGCGAGATCTCCACGTGTTGACATTGACAACTTCACCGATCCGATTCGTTGGGGAGGCACGGAAACGACTCTTTGGCGACTCGAGGCTGCCTCTCTGCAAGCTTCAAAAGGATTGTCTTGCGCGAGACATGCTCAGAGCTCCACAAGAAACTTCATCTCAGCGATGAGTTGAACTGCTGTCCAGAACCACTGCGATCGCTTCGGGCAGTTGTGGTGGGCAACGAGCTTTCTGTATGCTTCTGTACTCTTGAAGATTGAAGTGAATGCAGGAACGGAAGACTGGCGGCGACAGAGACGGTGGCCTCCGGATCAACGGGCTTCTTGGCCTCCGCCTGCGACTCCACGTCCTGGGAAGGCTCGGAGCTTTTCAGAATCTTTGGCCTTTGTAGGAAGCCAATATCCGCAACTACTGCTAGCAGGACTGTGCCACAGTCGACACGGTGACACCGCAAAGCCACTACTGGCAGGGTGGGAGACAGCATAATCTACACTATGTAGACACACCTACAGACACCATACACGATTGTATATGTATGTCCGCAAATGTACATATACATGTACAAAAATCTAACATCTAGAACCTGTTTGTATATACAGAGATTCATTTATTTACTTATTTATTTATCTATGTGTACAGTTGTATACAATACAACTGACCCCCTGCTTCAGGTCAGGTTGCCTCGTGTGCCAATGTGCTCCAATCATAGGCACCGAATGCATAGGAACCTGGCAGACAGACTTCTTCCATCGGGAGTCACATTGGCATCGTAAAGACCGCCAGTCAGGGCAGCTCGCCTGAATAGGGTTCGCCCAAGGCATCAGCAGCAAAATTCCCGAAGACCTCGCAGGAAAAACCAAAATAGACCGGGCGCCGTGATAGAAGAATGCGGAAGGAAGCCTCTGCGGCAGAGCCTGCAAGGAATCACAATCAATTCACATCATACACACCCACTCCTGGACATCCTGTGCCTGGGCAGGCTGTAGCATGATTGTACGGGTGCACTGCACCCACGGCATTAGGATCCTGCGCATACAAGGTACCCTAAAAAAAAAGTCTGACTCCCTGACAAACAACACGAAGCACACGCTATTCACGAGCCTCTGGCCAAAGCAACATACCTGACCAGGATACCCGATGAGCAACACATGCTCACTGTTTTGCGGATTCGGTGGGATAACGGCAATGGCAAGGCCCTACCTAATCTTTTGCAACATGCCAGCAGACACCGAGCAAAGAGCATCCGAAAATCTGCTGAAGCTCTCTGCGGCATGCTTTGCTCAGGTTTCAAGACTCAGGGGATCAGGCGGGGAAACTCCCGGCACATTGACACATTGACACAAGAGCCTTCCCCAGGAATTGAAACTGAAATTCATCTGACTCCGACAGCACAGGGAGGGAGAGGTAGAGAGAGAGAGAGAGGGAGTGCAGAACCATAGGGGGGGCGACCGTGCCTTGGTATGAGAAATCATCGCTCGGGCCACTTGAAACCAAACGAGCCTGAACCAAGCAGACAGCGGATGAGGCACAGTCCAAACAAGGATGCTTTGTCGCTTCGGCTTCTCTCTGAGACAGCAAGTGGTGTGCCTCCGGCGTCATTTGACCGCACGGGCCCGATCCCTGGGCAGAGCCTACGGCAGAACCTGCGCGAGTGTCGCGCTTTAGTGCGACTCGAGTTGCACAAGGTGATGGCATGGGCCTGTGTAGGTCTCGACGGAACTGTAGCCGTCCCAACTTCTGTCACTTCCTGCACTCTTGTGTTTCCCAAGGCCCCTCAACCAACGAAGGCGAAGCCTGCATTAAGAAATAGGCTCAACGGCACCTGGCTTTGGATGTGCTCTCCGAAGGAATGATGGCGATCCAGTCTCCACGGCAGCCTCAACGACTTCCGGCTCCAGGCTGACGTTCGGAGACTCGCTCCATTCGCTCCATGCTCGGGCAGCTGCAACCATGGGAGATGCACGGGACCTCAGACTTGTAGCCGCTAGCCCGAAGACAACACCACTTTTTTCTGCGCAACCTGACCCTGCCTCAAAGACTAGAATGCCTACAACATGAGCTCCACCACCCCGAGATGGAGACTGTGCGCAAGTTGCAGCGCTGTCTGTCAGCCAGCGTCGAGGATCTGGTTGGATGACCCACGGATCCTCGCGTGAGATTTGTGCAAGATGCCATGGTGCTACCTAGGGATTCACATGGCTTGCTGGCCTCATCATCCCTTTCTGTCTCTTCGAAAAACTCGAGGAAGGTATTCTTGATGCACGCCTCGCAAGCTGCGAAGATCCTACATTGGAAAGCTCCTACCCGTCGAGGCTTGGTGTTCGTTGCTTGCCTTTGCCGTTTGTGCAGCCTACACACACTTCTGACCAGGTGCGTGCTTGAGCGAGCAGGCAGCAAACTTGCAGTGCCTGCTGGCGGAGGAAGACGTCATCCTGCCACCGAGGCAAGGTTGACGGGGTCCTACGTTCTCCTCGCTTCACAGGTCTTCAGAGCTCATCCGCGCCTCGGCCTCTCTCATTGTAAAAGCCATGCATCAACGGCTCGACGGCGCAACCGCACGGAGCCCAGATCCAAGAGTCGAAGACTACGGCTGTCAGGTTGCTGCTTGCGTGCGTGAATGGGGGCCAGTCCATGCAAGGGATCGCGAATGATTACTTTCAGGGCGAACAGTCCCCTGAGCCGTCAAGCGCGAAACAACAGATTCCAGATGTTCCGGTGCTCATCTTCCAAGGACCATGCAAGCAGCTCTCTCTCCTTCGCAGGACCTGCCATCTCCGCCAAGCCTGAAGCAGCGGCCATGGGGCAAATCGGCAAAATGCGGCAAAACCCATCACCCCGCTTCCGAAGGGGCCTGCAAGTTGACCCGGAACCTGAAAAGCAGAGGCAGGAGCAGAAAGAGGAAAAAAGCAAAGGACAGAACTCGTTGGACTCCGAGACTCGCCGAGGCCCCGACTCCGACGGGCGAATCGGTCGCGGACAAGATTTCATCCAAATCAGAGTCCTGAACGAGGGGCACAGTGGGGCAGAGTGGGGCTATGGAAGAGAAGAGCTACATCTGAGGAAATCGAGTTTGAATCTGTGCCGCCAGCATAAAGTTGGTTTAGGGCTTAGGGCTTCGATGGGTTTATTGGTACACCCATTTCTGCAAGACAGGTCGTGGAGCCTCCTCGGCAACCTCCAGGCTGATGCCTCGCAAAGAGGGCCGAAGCAGAAACTCGCAGGAAGATCGCTGAAATGATGAAGCGTTCGAAGCGCGTTCTGCGGGTGCTGCAGGTCCGGGTCCGCGGCCAGCCGGTCTCTTGCCGAAGGGCTCCGATGAAGAAAAGTCTCCCTCCGCGCATGGAGGAATGATCGCCAGCATGCGCTAGACCCGCTACATACCGCTACTGTAGAAGCCCTTCCTTTCTTCCTTCGCCAGGCCTTGGCCGTTTGCTCGGTCAGCGAGAAATTCAAGCTGTCGCCTGGTGCACCTCTCTCCAAGCTCGCTGTGACTGCGCTGCCCTTTCTGCATGTCTGGGCCTGGTCGCTCCGTCTGCTCCGTCAGCGAGAAGTTGAGGCCTCGGACTAGGAGCGAATCCGAATCCCGCTCAGAGCCGCTCAAGTCACGGCACCCCGAGAAACAGGCTGCCATCGGCGCTGGCCTCTGCTTTGCAGCAACGAGGGTACAACATGCAGGCTTGGGGAGTAACGGTACGCAGCCTACGCCACTTGCTCAGCTGAGTGTCCACAGAGTCTTTGCGAGCTCCTTTCAGGCTGGCCTCAGAAGCAGTCCCAACTGCCAAAATCAAAAACCACACTGGCTGTGAACTGTGCAGGTAGGTGACGCTTCCGGCGTGGCTCTCCTCATGCCTGCTATGAAAGCATCGTGTTCGAGTACCCCTCGGCTCACCTCTCAAGACCACCGTCATCGGACCCGCCTGCTTTGCAGCTCAGCTACCTCGGGAGCAAACAAAGCGCACAAGTGGGGAAGGAAGTGGCAAGTTCTCCCCACCTGCTCAGACAGCAGGTCGAGCCGGCCACGTACCTTGGCTGGTCACTGGAGGGAACGAGATTCGAGTTCGGACGCAGGAACTTTGCCTCCGCCAACGGTGAGTCGTTGCCCGCGCCCATGCCTGTCAAGATCGAAACAGGCAGGGCCTGCCAGCACGCCGACACGCCGAGACCGAGGACGAAGCTGATCCCGATCTTGTTGCGTGGGCCCAGGAGCGCTTCTAGATCCTGGCCGGGGAAGGGACTGTGGAAGCCGTGGATGCCACAGAAGGATCTAAATCGAAATCTGAAGGGACCGCAGATGAGTTTGGAATTGCTCAGCTACAGTGCTCAAAGATGCGGGGTGCTTCGCAAGGCGGATCGCTTGCTACAAGTATCACGGGCTGCGGGAGGCAACTGGCATCTGGGTGCAAACCGCTCCTTCTTGGTCGCTGAAGAGAGGGTCTCGGTCGAAGCCAGGCGGTCAGCCTTCGCGAAAGATTGCCCAGATTGCCACGTCGCGCCTTTGGGCCATGCCGGTGATTTGAGGCGCCCTCCAGCGCGCCGAAGTCTTGGCGCAGCTTAGCAAGCTCCTCCCAATCCCAAGCCGATCCGATGCTTCAAAGAGGGGTCGCTCCATGGCACTCCTCCGAGTGGCCCGCTTCGGGCAGCTCTGGGGCCGGCTGTGCCTTGAGCTGCGTCGCCAAGTCCTGCAGGCTCGGCCCCTGTGCTTCTCTTTGGTTCGGACCTTACCTCATATGAGAGCCATTGTCGGGCTACGCTCGCTGCTGTTAGCTGGGAACTCGCAGGCATCGCCATGGGATCCTCTACGGTGGTCTTGGTGTCCGCAATCTCCTTGTGGTGCTGGGCCTGATGACAGTGTGCTCGGACTCTGACGTGCAACTGACACCACGCAGCCTCTGTGTATTCTGCAGAGTAGCGCTCATATCACTCACGTATCACAAAACTCACGAGGCTAAGAGGTTGACCAGTTTTGCAACTTCGGCGGACAATTGGCCAGCGAGCTCCTGGACCTGCAAATGGACCCTTGGCACTGCGCTTTTGAAAGGGCTTTGCTTCATTCAACATCGCTGCGCTTAGCACACAATGCACGAGCTCGGGTCACACATGAACCGCCTGTTGTTGAACTTGTGCCCGGAGCTTCACGTCCTTGGCATTTTTCGATCACAAGCACGAGTCGGACTAGCCTTCCGACCCAAACTTGTGCCTGCACAAGGCAACACGAAGCACTGCTGGGCACGGCGCCTCGGAGGCGTCTGCTCCGCCACTGGGCACGAAACTCGCGCCAAGCCCTGCAAATCTCCGATGATGTCTTCAAGTCTTCTCTTTCCAGGGGCGCATGGGGCGCGCCTGTTGAGACCTTCAGCTCCACCTGTTTGACTTGTTCCTTCAACCTGGAAGCAGAGGATGCGATCTGGGTGTCTGTGCACCGGGAACGGAGTTTCACGGATTCACTTCAGGCTAAACGAGGTCTTGCCGTTGTCTTGCTCTCTGGGCTCTCTTCCGAGGCCACGACTCCACGAAGTCCACCGTGGCCACGCAGGTTTCCGGTAGCTGGCACGTCGCTTCGCATTGCGGGTCTCTCGCATTGGGGGCCTCCTAGCCTAGGCCTGACAGCCTACTGCATACCGACTCGAGGCTTTGATCGGCTTCACAGGCCCAATCACCCTGATATCGCGAACCTCGAGGAGCTGCCGCTGAAGTTCCTCCATCCTCAGATCGCTGGGAGGCAAAAAAAACAAATGAGAGCCCAAGGACTCAAGGCCTTTTTTTCAAGGGTCCATTCTGAGGCAAGGGCTGGGTCAGCTGTTCTTGCTCCTTTCACGATGTCTTTATGGATGTGTGCCACCCCAAACATGCTCGCGGCCTGCTTTGTCGAGTCTTCCTGCATTGAACGAAGCGATGCCTCGCATGTCCACCAGCACTCAACACGGCGCGCGCACACAAGGCATCGTAGTGGCTTTGCTGGCTTTGCTAAAAACAAACTCTGCGACTCCAGACGCCCCGAGCTGAATCGGTAGGTGGAGGCGGCTTGGTTTCTCGGTGCCAGGAACGAAGCCTTTCTGAAGAAGAGCTGCAGTGCACATTGCCATGATCAATCAGCAACTGCAGTGTTTGCAACCACTGACTTGAGAATACTCGAGGCAAGACCTCTGAGTTGTTGGAATTATATAAGCTTCGGGAATCTGGAAGCTTAGCAGTCCCGGCAAAGACTTGCTCGGCAAAGCGCGGGTCTGCCAGAAGGCGTGGGGTGTCACACGTCACGTCGTGTTGGGCTGTTACAGACTTTGCTGAAGACACGATTGGCCCCTCTCATCTCGCATGGAAGAGCCACAGGCGTCCATCCAGCGCAGGTCCTGGCTGCCTGGCCAGGGCACGTCCTCCTTCTTCTTCTCGCGGAAGTACACACACGCAGCTTTCATCTGCGCGTGGTTGTGCGCCGCAGCCAGCACCACCTCCCAGTCGCTGTTGAATCCCAGCCGCAGAGTGGGAGACCGGCCTCGTCGCTTGCCCTCCTTCAGCTGAGCTGAAAAACGTGAATCGGAGATCTCACTACTGGGACTGTCGATGGATGGTGTTGAAGCCGTCCTCCGTGCATTTGACTGGCTTTGCAGCCTGGTCAGATCTCCAAGCTCCTCTGCCCCAGCCTGCTCCTCACAATCGTGATCCTGCGACCGCTGCAAGCAGCCCAGCGGCAGCAGCACCCGTGTCGCAACTTGCAAGCTGCTCAGTGGCGGCGGGCTTTCCTTGTGTAGGCCAGGCACACTTGTGGATTCCCCAGACTGCGGACTGCAAAGCAGTGACGGCAATCTTGTGCTCACTGGGCTGGAATTCTCCTGACTCATTGCTGCAGCCTCGCGCAGGCCTTCAACGAAATCGCGAGCAGCGATGGCACGCTTCAGGTCTGCTTTGCGTGACGCCCCCTTCACTGGTAAGCAAGAGCACGACTGTGAATTCCGAGGAAGGGCAACACCGAGAGCCACGCAGAAGGCCTCAGAGAAGTCGCTGCAATTGCGCCGGATGCAGTGGTACCCGGAACCCACCCATGTTGAATCCAAGCGTTGCATGAGCAGGTTCAACTCTTCCTGCGACAAAGAGGTGGCTCCCAAGGTCATAGACTCCCTGTGCAGATGGCCTGCGAATCCTCGAGGGCGGCATTCAAAAATGCCGATGCTTGAAAAACTGAACTCGCGTCCATGCACCTCAACTCCTGTGTGGTACAAGCCCGGGATGCCCTTGAGAAAGGTGTTCAAGCCACGAGCTAGTCGGTGAATATCGTAGATGTGCAGCGTCACAGTGTGGTGCTGCTGCTGCAAACCTGGAGGCCCAGCCAACGGAGAAAAGCAGGAGAGCGCCTCCTGCAAGCCTCGCGTCCGCGCCATGATCGGCGCCCAGGGCAGGGGTGTCCAAGGAAAGGGGGTAAAAATGCGATAGGGATTGGTGTTTGATTGGTGATCGGGAGGGTGTAAGGAGCCAGGTAGCCCTTCCGGCCACACCCTGTAACAGGCTCAATAAGCCGCTTCTACGAATCCTGCCAAGCCTCGAAAGGGTTTTAGCGGCACGGGAACTGCACCATCAGACGTGACATAACATGGACCCTTCAATGACTGACTCATTCCGATGGTTCCTTATTCGTGATACGAAGACGACTTGCTGTCTAACTTTCTCTCGTCAAGCATCGTCCTATGATGTCACGCTCTGATGCTCCTCCAACCTCACGGTCTCAAAGTGCCGACATCCTGACGATTCCATGACTACCTTCCTCCATTGAGGTCGCCTGGGGGGGGTCCGCTTCTGAGCTAAGATAGATAGACCAGAAGTGGCCGGAGAAATAGATCGAAAGAGAAATCCTTGTTGAAGGAAGGTGATGCCGCACATGTTCCATGCGGAACGCATGCTTCAACAACTCGTGCACAGTCGTGGGGGAGCTCTGGCACGTGCTTCGTAGTCTGGACAGACTTGGACCCAATTTCTCTTCCGGCCAGGGGCAACACGCTCTCAACATCTCAACAGCGAACACATGCTGACTGGTTTTGCTTTTGCTTTCTGCGACGAAAGCCCCCCAAACGAGAAAGAGACATGCTGCGATTCGGGCACGAGAAACAGATTAGCTGCTACTAAATAGCCAACGTGAGGGACCGGTGTGCAGCTCACTGGAGCCGAACTTTTCTGTGCAAGGTTTGACTTCTGCACACCGGGTGTGGAAGAGCTCTGCTAAGCAATCAACTTGAGGTGCTTCGGACATCTGAGGGAAGCACGGCGGCAACTTCCAAGCGCTTGCTGAGCGCTGCAACCTGCAGACACTTCCACGTCGCGTGCTCAATGCTTGACACTGCCCTTCGGCCTGCTCTTTAAGAGTCGTCTTGATAGCCTCAATCTCCTGCAGATCAAGTCACAGCTGTAGAAAATAACTTACTGAACCATAAATGAATGCCCTTCCTCTCCAAGCAGCTTCTCGAGCCTTCCCACGCTCCGCTGGAGGTCCTGAGGCCAGGAAGACCCCTTCAGAGAAACGCTGGGCTCTGACTAGACCCTCACAAGTCCTCGTCCATGCGCTTGTCCAAGGCATCCAGGCGATCGACCTCAACAACGACTGGGCATTCTTAGTTCGGCCCTGACGTAGTCATGACTGTTACCCCTACACCTTCAATCATGATTTGAAGGGCAGAGCATAGCCCTCGCACATCTCGCACACAAGAGGCAGGAAGACCAACACCAAACGCAAAGTTAAAGGCTCTGCAGAGCTAGGCGTGCTTGGATTTTGCTAGCAGGCGACACTGTAGATTTAGGGTTGCTCATGCAACCAGCCGAATCGATTGGCGGGAGCCTCGCTTCCGGGGTAACTGACGTACAACTCACATGGTGATGTCGCTTCCTTGGTGGATTAGCATCCCCATTGTCTTGCCAAGGGCAGATGGCAGGGATTAACCTGATTAACCACGTCCGTCATGAACAACTACAGAGGTGTCACCGATTGCAGCGTAAGAGGCAGCGGAAAGCCCGTACACTGACATATTCAACGACAAGTATCGAACAAGAAATCTGAACTACCTTGTCGGAATTCTTTGAAAGGCCGGCATGCAGGAAATGGTCGTGGAGGTTCTGCTGCATTATCGAAAACCTGATCTGCGCCGACACACAGGATGTAGGAGAGATCTCCGCTGACAGCTCGATGAGCTGTGGGTGAAGCTCGCCTTCTTTTCTCAACTATATATACTCTAGACGAGGTCCAGAACGGTGCCCGCTGTACCGATTGAAGCGCGAAGTGGGTCGTCCGATGTGACTTTCATTCAGCATGGCCGTTGCATCAAGGCAATACAGTCCATCAGCCGCTGAAAGGCCCCTTTCCATGACGGACACTACACCATCACACTGTCAGAATAGACCCGGATTTTCCTGCAAGCAGAAGTCAACAATAATGAAAACAGAGCACCGAGCTTTAATCCCATGCTTCCTTGTCGGTTGCTGCAAAAAGCAGGTGTTGCAAACTTTGCTGCCAAGCCACAATGACGGTATCATCGATGCTCGCCGGCTTGGCCTCTTCAATCCTGCAACGGTCTCTGACAAATTCCCTCCACGAGGCCCCAGAGACTGGCGACAGGCTGTCCCCACCAAGAGGAGTCCTGGCAAAGGCCGTCTCCAGCTGCGAGAGCTTCTCCTGGGAGAGACTTCAATGCAGAACAGATCCTCCCGATCACTTTTCCACGAAGTCGCCTCCAAGCCATCGTTTGCAGGAGCCTGACACAAGCAGAAAGCCCGATGCCATGGATGAGCCAGAGGTTCGGGTTGCACCCTGTAAAAGTGTGAAAAGCCTTCGAGGTCGAAGTCTGTGAAGTCTGCATATCTTTCATCTTGCGCTCGATCTCCAGATGTGCATACTAAGATCAGGAGGGCACCGGAGTCGTCCCAACATGACACAAAGCCGCCTCCTCCAGCTTCTCAAGCAGTGCTTGCTCCGCACTCTCCTCTGCAGCAGAATCTGGCAGCCTGCTTCGCCTGAGTCGAAGATCGTGTTGGAGCCGTGAATTCTCTCAGACGCCTCTGGGCGTTCGACAGTTCCTTCAGCTCCTGCTTGATGGGTGCCATCGCTGCCTGGCCATGGACAGAGCTGGTTGCTTCTTGTGTAAACCTGCCAGAAGAAGCAAAAAGATGTAGTCCCATCGTCATAGAATTGCGTCAAGATCATTATCATCACATCCATGCTATTGCTGTCGCCTCCACGGCTTGCTTCGCAGCTGTGAGCCCTTCTTGGAGGTCCTCGAGCGTGGCATCGACCTCAGTTCGGGGTAGGGTTGCGGCGGTTTAGCAGCTCTCTGGATACGAGTATAGGCTGGCTGAAACAAAAGGGAAAGCGCCTTCTCAGACAGAAGGACGACGTCATCCCGGACCTGCCAGACAAGCTATACAGTTTCCGGGGTGCTTCTCATGGTGTTGTGCCTCCTTGACCTCCGCAGCTGCCGTTGCGGCCGAGCGTTTAGACTGGTCCTCGCGGCTTCAGAGACAAGGTTTGTAGATGTTTGGAGGACTCTGCTCACGCAAAGGCGGCCGGCTGCCACTGTCCTGGCCAGCATTGAACTCTTTGACCTTCTCCAGCAGCTCCTTGCAGAGCACCAAGAAACCACACACCAAGTGTGCAAGCAGGCAAAGGGAATCCCGAGAAGTGGTGCCGAGGCTCTGAACGCAGGGCTGCCAACTCCGGAGCGGAGTTGGAAGCCTCAAAGGCCTCTGCCTTCTTTGCCAGCTCCTGTGCACAGGGATAGGATGCGGATAGGCACCTTTCGCACAGACCTCAGACGCATCCGCAGCTCCTCCGTGGCAGAGCTCAGCTCCAGCTCGGCTGCACCCAGCCGGGAGGTCAGACTCCCGAGCCTGAGCACTTCTGGGCGGCTGCACCCAGAAGAGACGAAGAGAGAAGGGCGTCGACGGAAAAACTTCCGGGCACCCGAACTCGTTTCTCAGTGCTTGAAGGTCCGCTTCCACCTCAGGTGCTGTCAACCATGCTTGCAAGAAACCTTGCCTTGCCACTACACAGTTTCTCTAAAAAGTACATATTGCAAACTCACAATGATGTAGATTGATGCACCTTCCCGTCAGGCTTGCTCTGCTTCGTTGCAGCGGCCTCCCCAAAGAGCAGCCAAGGTTGCAAAATAGCGATGCTGCTGCCTGCAGCCTCCTGGACAGACTTCATCTTCAGATCCATCGCGTCCATTCGAAGCTGAAGTTCACCCAGCCTGTAAGAGCCACGAGCATTTTTGAAGCTTTCAGGATGAATGTTGAGACAAGGTCGAGGCTGGCTGGCAGCAACATCTGGAGCAGAGGGAACCTCTCGACTTCGGCCGCCGGAATCGAGCTGGAAGAGATTTGGGGGTTTCCGAAGAAAAGGTGACCCTAATATAGTACCCTAAATAGTAGGATCCTTATTGTAAGGACCCCAACATGAGGTACCCCTTCTTGTCGGAAACTCCCATTTTTTAGACGCAGACCCGGCAAGGCCTTCAAGGGCGCCTCGCCTCCGAAGCTCACCTGGCTCGGAGGCGAGGCGAGGCGAGGCCCAACTCCCCGATCTTCTTTTGGGACGCTGCGATTGAGTTTGCGCGCCTCGGACACTGGTCCAGGTGAGGAGCTTCCCAAGGGATGAAAGTCCTGACCTTGCACCAAGCCACACAGAGTCGACTCTTCTCGAAGACCCGCAGACCTGGCCTGTGCTCATGCGACGTTCAAGCTCCGCAAGGCGATCCGACAGATCATCGACCACCTGCGACAAGACACGAAGAGCATCGCATGACCGCATCTCGAAGGACCATAGCGAGTCCACCTCCAAGTGCTCGGCAACGGCTTCCAGCTTTTCCTCTCGGCAAGATGCATCTCCTAGACGGTTGCGCAACGTCAGAAACTCCGCAGCCTGAAGCGCGCTGGGTTGGGCGGGTGCCTGGCTCCACCAAGGCAGAAGCACGTACAGTGCCTGCTACAGCAGCTGCCCTTTTGTCTTTTGGGCTCCGGCCTCACTCTCAGGGGCCGTGCGCTCAGGCGCGCTGACCTTCCACAGTCTGTCAACTGTCTGTCATGTTCTAGCGGCCCTACAGTAGCACCCCACAGGACATAGCCACGAAGCCAGCAACAGGCGATGCTTTGGCCTCTCCGGCTGTAAGATCGTTCTCGCGAACGAAATCCAAGCTGCCCTCAACCTGCCACGAATTTGCGGCGAATAAACGGTCGTCGGTCATCCCAGTGGTCTGCACTGCCTCCAACATCCTTGCTGCCATGTCGGCGACTTGCGCAGACAACGCACCAACCTTGGCCTCGACCTGACGGCACAGAAAAAAAGACGAGGGCTGGAGTTGCAACGAAACCGTCTCAGAGAAACCTTAACCGATTCTTGTGCCTCGTTGGTGACACGCATGGACGCTGAATCCTCGTTCTGCTTTCTTTCAATGAGACCTTCAACGACAAACAACGCAAATCCCGAGCGGCGATGCGGACAATGCCTGCGAGACAACCAGTCCTAATGCTTGGGCCCCTGCTATGTATTTGTTTCACCTTCCGTGAGTAAGACGGTTGACTCTATCCAAGGTCGACGGCCACGCACACATGCCAAGCCTGTTGCTGCCAGGAGTTGGCACTTGCTTCTGAAGAAGCTGCCTGCAACTCTCGATACCGCGAATGAAGCGACAAGATGCGACAAGAACCGACGCTGCCATGTGTCTGCTTTGAGCGTGTGCCTGTTGCTTGAGCCTGGAAACCTGCTCCACGAGGTCGCAGAGACTGTTCTGGACCTCACAGAGGCGCGGATAGGCAGCCGCCCTTATCACAGCACCACAACTGGCTACATGTGCCAACCGGCCTGTGAGATTCTGCTGGAGTCAGCCTTGTCTGCTGCCTTCCGGAAAACGGCAAAAGGAGGACTCGCCGTCGAAGCCGCGAAGCTGCTTGAGATCCCCCCGAGGCACTGGCAGCAGAGCCATGCTCCTCGGAAGTGCACGTCTGAACCGAAAGCACCGGAGACCGCGCAGACTCCGCCTCCAACCACTCCAGGCGCCGGCGCAAGTCATCGATGTCCTGCCGTCTTCGCAGTTCTGCAGAATCCGCATCACGGCACATGCCCGTCCTCCGCCGGTTTCATCAGCATGGTCTTGCCGTCCACCGTCCCATCTGCCTGACCACTCCAGGGCCGTTACATGGGCTGCAGAGAAGATGGGCCGCACCTGCACCAGCTCCAAGCGCTCCCGCAGGTCAAACAAGTCCTGTTTTCGCAAGGGGGTCCGTCTACCAAGCGGCTCAAAGGATCGAGGCTCCCAGGTCCTGCTCATGCCCTGCCAGCCTTTCCTCTGTGGTGCGCATCCATGAGTTGTCCTGTGGCAACGCATGGCCAGGCCAACACGGCACTACTGCAGCGTCAGGACTTCGGTAACTTGACTCGGTTGGTACCCATGCTTTCGCAAGAAGCAACCAATAGCTGCCCCAATCGCAAGCGAAAATCAGCTTGACTGCAATGCACTGCACCTAAGACCTAGTTGTCTCAGGCAGTCCGGCTGGATGTCCGGCCGGTAGCTCAGCGCTGCGACCTCCGAACGGCTCTGGCGAAGCGCCTTTCGAGAACGCGTTGTGCCGTCGCACCGAGATACGAAGCATGTTCGGTGTTCACTCTCCCGGCAGTACTCGACATGATTCCAATGATGCTGCTCTCTTGCGGAACACTGCTACGTCGCTACGCGCAAGGCAAAGCCGGCAGAGCCAGAGCCCTGCTTCACGGAACTGACTTTGAGTCACACGCAAGTGACTCTCAACGTCTGATGGAGCCTCACGGAGCTCTCCACATGCCTCCTCGTTGGAGTCTTGCGCCTTGCAGGCTCTGATCTGTGCGCTCTCCCTCCAGACACCGTTTATTCAATCATCATGTCCTGGCCTGTTGCAACCGGTTTTTGAAGGTTTGCAGCTCTGTGTCGAACTCACGCCGCTCCTGTTGTCGGGCCTGGTGAGAAACCGACGTCAGCGTGGACTAAACTGGCAACCGAACAGCCAGAACAAGAACAAGCGAACACGAACTCACGCCTGCGAGAGCTCCAAACGAAGCGACTCGATCGCGGGCCTGAAGGTCTTCATAAAGACTGCGACAGCAGCGCGCTGGCTTCAGCACAGAATGGCTTCTCTTAGCTTGTAGCTCATGGGCCGTCTCGATTCGCTCCGCCAAGCCTCCAACCTCGAACCAACACGGGAAGGTAGACTATAGACGCCAGTTACGACAGTACTAGAAGCATTCCTGACGGTAGGGGATCTGCTCGACTCAGCAGGCCATCCACTTTCACGCGGAGACTCGCAACAGAAGAGGAAAGGTCCTGCCCAGCAGAGCGGCTCAGCCTTTCCCAGGTCCCGAAACACGGTCCCCCTCCCTTATCCCGACCCCCAACCCCAAAGTGCTCCTCCACTTGGCTGCTCACCTGTCACTGTCTCTCTCGCTCTCTCTCTCTCTCTCTCTCTCTCTCTTTCTTTCACCAGGGCTAGGGGCAAGAGAGGCAAGCCCCCCTCACCCGCGCGCGTAAAGCGCCCCCGACATGTGGGGAGCGACTGGTGAGATATGCATGCGACAAAGAGGCAGAGGTGGCCGGTGAAAGTAAGATGCGCTGAAATAACATTAACAAAAAGATGCATCATAGCTACCACGGAAAACTCTCTCTCTCTCTCTCTCTCTCGCAAGGACCCTCCCTCCTATTGGGGCCGCCTTCCGATCCAGTGCAGAAAGGCCCATCTCCGACTTGCGGACTGCCTGACACGTCGGCGTTGGCCCTGAAACTGGGTGAATCTCCGCTCTGCGACCGCCTCGAAGACATCTGCCCCCTGCAGGTCAGCGCTTTCCTGTTAGGACCAGGGAGCCAATAGCCTCTCGGACCACTAATCTTCGAGACGCCCAAGGCCTGGCCTGATTGGCGTCGCGCATCTGCAGCCCATCTTCGAGGCTGGCCTTCACAGCGCTTCGGGGGCCCCTCACAAGGCTCTCGCCTGACTTTCACAGCAGCGTCCTGCAGAGCACGGAGGTCCGCATCTAACGCTTCCTCGAGTTTGCGAGCCGCTGGAGAGCCCGTCCCAGTAATGCCAGCACACTGAAAGCCATGTCTGAGGGACCGGACCTGTGTCTGCTCCAAACTGTTGACCCTGGCCTGCGGACGATTGCAGCCTTTGCTGGTGAAGCATTGGGAGCAACGCGCTGACAGAAGTCCTCCATGTAGCCATCTCTTTGGGTGGCATTCTTCTGTCGTACCTGCCAGTTGAAGCTACAGAGATGCGATCGAACCTGGCTCTTCTGGTTTAGGGCAACGAACTTTGGTTGTTTCGGGATTGTGACTTGTGTTCTTGCTGACGTCCGTTCTTCTTGCTCTTGCAGGGCATGCGGCAGCAGACGCGCGTTGGCACGCTCTCTCCTTCTCCCCTCCCTCGCTGCCTCGTCCTCCATCGCGGCCATACGTCGCAAAACCTAGCAACAGAACCCGCTTCACTGAAAGCACCGCAAGCCACAAGTAACCGGACCTCTTCAAGCGAGTGTTCAGCACGACGAATCTTTGTGGCCTGCACATCTGCAGCAGCAAATTCAGAGGTCGCAAGGCCTGGGGAAGGTGCGCACCTGTCGCTTCTGTGTCTCCTGCAGGCAGCGCACCATACATATCGTGACAAGGCAAAACAAGCATCCGGGCTGAGGATAGGACCCAGTCGGGAACATGACATAGGTATGCGACAGGCCGAACAAATACAAAACGGGTAAGCCGGGCAAGCAAGAGCGAGAACAAAATTGCTATAGATGCGCACAGCACCGCAGAAAGCACGGAGACAAGCAAGGCAAAGACACATCCGCAATGAGTGCGGAGAGCCGCAGAGACCGGCTCGGCGGTGCGAGTGATTAGGGTTCATCCTGGGCACCTACAAACCCGCCCTTTGAGCGTTGCGACACGTTTCCGTCTCGCTGCCGTGCGGTGCATCTGAATCTGGTCTGAACAACACCTTTCCTTGAAGAGAAAGAAGCATGAACGTCTTGTGTAGAATGTGCTTGGTGCGCTGAGGCAGGGCGCGGGGAGAGAACAGGGGGCCTTTCCTGGCACAAGCCTCACACAGCACACGAGAGATTCACATAAGAAGTGACAAGGGAAGAAGGCGCCGAGACTGTGTACTCCGTAAATGGTTGATCATCGTTCAGTTTGACAGACATTGTCAAGACCATAGTAGCATCATCAGAGGCAGGCAACAACTGCTGACACCAGGACCCTCTAGGGGAATGCTGCAACAATCACCAAGGCCAAGCGAAGCAGACTTATCCGGCAGCCTAATCCCTCATTCACATTCATGAGAACTGAGGCCTTGTGGCTTAAGTGCACCTGCTCACCTCAACACATAGATTCGGCCAAAGCTGCATCACACTATGAAGGGCAAATTAGTTGCTTGAAGCTGGTTGGTAGCCGGACAGCTTGTGATTCCTGGGTTTGTGATTCTCCTTGCAAAGCGAAGCATGGGAACCAAAAAAATTCTCATGAAGAAACTCCTCTGCGGCAGCTGCCGCGAGACGATTTTGCTGCTCCATGGCTTGCACCTGACAGACCCCAGACTGAGGCAGCTGGTGACGAACAAAAATGGGGGCCGCCTGCTGCTCAATCTCCCGGTTACGCTGCTTGGAAGCTTCCGACCTAGGGACGATCATTCTTTTGGAGCCATCGGAAACCGAAGACGGGCCTGCCCGGGGTCATCCGGGGCCCATGCCCACTGGTACGTGCCCAGAGCCGCTCGTCCAAGCCATCAACACGGCGAGCAAGAGACTGGGTCTCCTGCCGAAAAACTGCCCTGCCTGCTACTGTAGGAGACTTTGAGGAATTACGGCACTCCTCAATGAGGCCGTTCACACTTCCTTGCACTTCGGCCCAGCGTTCCTTCACAGCCCGCGACAGCCACACTTAAAGACGCCCGGGGTGTATCAAGACTCTGGAATGCTGAGGCACCAACCCGGCCATCATGCTTGTCAGCACGATCGTCCAGCTGGGCCTGTGCTTAAGAAAACTGAAACTAAATCTCCGAACGTCGCCGCAGAAAACTTGATGTGACATGTCCTATTCCTCATCACATGGCTAGGAGGCAACACGAGCAGGTGAAACCTTGTCCAGCCCTTTGCCTACCACAGCCCAATAGTCTGTCCTCCAGTTTCTTTTCCAGCTGTGCCAGGCGACGCCTGAGGCACTTCGGGGCCAACATTCTTCTTGGACTGAGGAAGTGACAGTGATTGGGTGGAAACTGCTATCGTCAGTGTATACAAGCCGTGGTCGAACTCTGTTATTTCAACTCTTCCTCTCTGCTTGTACGACGGGGATGTCGGCGTTTGCCGAATCGCCTGATTTCCTCTCCTTCTGGAGATTCTTCGGGTGAAAAGAGCCCACTCCTTTTAAGAGAGGGATGTACATACGAGTGGACAGCTCGGAATCCCCTCGGCCAGGCGTTCTTAAAGCCTCTGGTCACAGCCATTCTAAAACACGCTCTTGACCGCCTTCTGGGGGGTAACTTCTTTTCGGGGGCCCCGGTTCCAAAGCCAGCGCCTCACGGCCTGCAGCAGGGGGGACGGAGTCGCAAAGAGGCACAGAGAGATCTACATGCCCCACGAAGTTGCATAGACTTGACAGGGTCGCCCACGTGCGTTTGTAGTTGATGTTCGTATCCCTGTATCCCTCACCAGCACCGTCTCTGAACGTCACAGTCGTCGGAAAGTGTCTGGCACGTCAAGATGTGTCAGGCGAAGGAAACTGAAAGGGCTTGCGCTCGCCAGGATAGTTATCGTAAGCCTGCCGAGAGCTCTCGCAGGACAGTACGTCAAACGCTGCCTGAATCTGCTTGAAGACCTGCTCCGCCATCGCCTCGTTGCCCACGTTCTTGTCGGGGTGCCAGCGAAGTGCAGCAAGGCGATAGGCTTTCTTGACCTCTTGGCTCGTGGAGGTTTTCGAGAGGCCCAAGGCAGCATAGTGGTCCTGGACAGGCGGTGCCAGGGCCCAGCGCCGGGCTTTCTCGTGCAGCTCGCTGGGCATCTCCTCGGGGTCGATGGATAGAACTCGGTCAAAGTCTGCCACGGCTTTTTGGTACATCTCCATCTCCATGTGTATCAGCCCGCGAACCAAGTAAAGACTGGCAAAGTGGGAAGCGATGTTCAGCCCGGCAGACACGTCCTTGAGAGCCTCGTCGTTGCGGTTGAGCCTATGCTTGGCCCTGGCCTTCTCCGCAAGGAGCAGGGCGTGGAACTCGGGGTCGAAGGCGGCACCGGCTTCGGCACTCTCATAGAACTCCAGTGCCAGAGCCCAAGAGCCTTGAGCGGCAGCCGCCTCTCCCTCCTTTTGCAAGGCTTCGGACCTGAGCAGGCTCTTGAGGAGGCTGTCGTCGCCGCCTGGAAGTTGGCTCGCGCATCGTAGTGCGTTCATAGCGTCTTCACGGCATCCGGCTTGAAGAAGGGCACGAGCGTGCCAGTGCAAAACCTGCCAAGACTTCTGAGTCGACGACCTGAGCCGCTTGGTTTCCGACAGCGCTCTGGCTGTCCAGTGCTGTCTGGTCTTCTCTGGCTGCGACAAATGAATGCACAGCCTCACGAACGCCAACGTCACGCGGACACCCCATGAGGAGACTTGCTCCTGCGAAGTTAGATCCCGCATCAGCGAATCAAGATCTTGGGCGGCCTTGCCAAACCTGCAAACATCTAAAGCGGCGCTATCTGAAAGAATCTCCTCGACTGCACTCAAACACTTCGAGTGCTGCAACATCCTTGCAATGGCTTGTGCGGCCCTCTGCTTCGATGCTACCACATCGGAATCGGGAGTAAGCTCTGCGACGGCAACGGCCTCTTCTACACGATCGAGCTGCCACAAGGCCTTTGCACACACTGCATATGACAGCCCGTTCATCGGATTCGTCGCTACGCTTCTGCTGGCATGTTGGTAAGCAGATGCAAAATTGCCGGCCGCATACTCAGCCTCTGCTGCAGCAAGGAGTATGTCAGGGTTGAGTGGGTCCATTGCCAATGCATCAGCAAAACACGAAGCTGCGCGGCTGGGATCCTGCCGCAAGAAGGACAGCCCCGAAGAGATCAGACTTGAGAGGACGTGTTGTTGGCGGCTAAGGGCCTCGTCCAAAAGCTCACAAACTTCCGCCTCCAGTCCGCACCAAGGGGGTTTGGCCATCACCTTGGCACCGTGCTCCAGCAGCAGCTTGCACATCTCCAAGTCACCCATGGTTGCCGCTTCCATCAGCGGAGAGTCTCCAGACTCGTCCAATGCATTGGGATCCGCCTTCGCTCTGAGCAGTGCAACCACCAAGCGCGTTCTACAGAGCTG
The DNA here is from genome assembly GCA_905221635.1 of Symbiodinium sp. CCMP2456. NCBI lineage: Eukaryota > Dinophyceae > Suessiales > Symbiodiniaceae > Symbiodinium > Symbiodinium sp. CCMP2456. Next base: position 28,325 of record CAJNDV010031561.1, read on the forward strand.
AACCACATCCCTCTCAGCCGCGTCTAAGCGCAGCAACACATGTAAGGGCGTTTCCCCACGCTCTGCCCTCTCGTTTACATCAGCCTGGCATTCAATCAGGGACAGAATCATCGTGCACATAGTCGAGAAACATCGACTGGATTCCCTTGCTTTGCCCAGCAGATCAATTGCAAAGTTTAATGGCTTTGTTCCATTTGGCAAAGCCCTGCAAGCTGCAGCGGCGTCGGTCTTCAGAAGATGGTCAAACGAAGCCACGTTTCCCTTGGCGAGGCAAACCTGCAAACCACGTGCCTTCGGTCTTCGCGGAGCTTGGCACGGCACGGCCACCACGATGGCCCTTTGCCCCTTGTCGAAATCTGGACTCTCCGGAGGCTCTTGGGCTTGGGGCGGCTCGCATGCTGGGCATGGCAGCGTGACCACCATGCAGCCGACCACTGCGTCTGAGTCTGCCCAGGTGTGCTGACTTCTTCCACTCCAGATGCTCGGTTCGTCGCTGCTGACTACAACACTTGCTTCACAATTCTGCGAGGCAAACATTTGAACAGGCCCGTATTGGAACGACAGATGAGGCCTACCACACGAACATACAACACGCTGCACTGCCCGATCGGATATCACCACGCCGGAGTCATGATACAAAGCAATCTGCCCAACTGCAGGTGTAAAACGGAAGCTGTAGCCGGCTGGCAGCGATTGACTGCGATACCTGTCTTTGGACTGAACGAGAAAACACACACCGTTACGAAATAAAGAAGCAAGCACTAGCGTACTAACGGAATAAGAAAAGCTCGCTGTTGCTTGGTTGGGGTTCATCGAAGGGCGAGTGCTCCCGGAGCCCTCCAGCAGCCACTCGGTCAAGGATCGGCACTTCTGGGGCCGCGTTGCTTTCGCCGACGCCAGGTCATGCGCTTCTTCCGGGAGCCCTTCATCTCCCCAGGGGGCTAAGGGCGGTTTCATGTCCGAGCCTTCTGGCTTCCCGGAAACATAAGCTATTACATATATTATTTATCTATATTATCTATGTCATATAATATAGATTATCTATACTATAATATATATATATATATATTTATATTTATATTTATATTTATATATTGTATAATAAATATATATATATATATATACAGTATAGGGACCTGACGAAGCACGCTCATCCCAAACAAGTAGAGGGTCTGCATGCAACACACCAGGTGGCGTGACCTGTCAACCTCACATTGACGCTGCAGGCTTGACACCTGGGCAGCGATGAAGTACTGCAAACATCCTGTGTGAAATACACATACTTGGTTCTGCCTGTAGAAGCTCAGAGCAGCACCCCAGTGTTCATTCGCTCTGCCAGCGCAGTGAACTGGTTCTGCATCACCTGCCGCAACAGGTGCACCAGGTGTGTGCTCGAAAGCTAGATTCTGGCCAACGGGCCGGGTCGACCATGCGTGACAAGCTGGAGGCCTCGGATCGCATAAGCGCTGAACAACGCTGAACAGCGCCGACAGAATGCGTTGGGGCCGTGAATTCGTCGTTCTGAGTGCTCTGCTCGAGCAGATGCACCCAAGGTGGGGGCCGCCCCCCGATCTCCAGGCTCCCAAGCCTTGGTCAACACGTGTCAAGCACCAAGCAATTTGAATTTCCGACGGGCACGTCAAAGGTACACTGTGAGAATTCTCTGCTTGTGGCCGCGATGCACCACGTCTTGGAAACCCATTGCCAGTGTTCTCTGAGCTCGTCACGCTGTTCGGGCTTGAACAAATTGAATTGTTCATACTCCTTGGGCAATGCGTAAAAATGCAGGAAAGCCAAGATGGCGAAAGTGCAATGTAACTGCTGTCGGTTCACCCAAACTGGGGATCGAAGCAGTCATGCGCACGGGCCTTCACTTTCCCTGCTGGGAATAACGAATTCATGGAAAGAAGCACCTCTCATGCCTCAATGTTGTTGGGATAGTTAGTCCTGTCGCGATATCTGAAAGCTCAGCAGTTGCCGGGTCCGGTTGGGTTTCTTGACTTCGGCGAGGCTTGCGCTGGTGATTGGCTGCAGTTTGTCTGCACCCTCCCCTCACCGTCCCTGGCATTCCCTGGCACTCTATGCTTCATCTTCACCCTGCGCGAGACTCGTCCGGACATGTCGTTTTTGCTCAAGATCGTCAGAGTCGGTGGTTGTCCGCAACCCCTTCAAACTCCGGGCTGGTGCTCGAGTAGGGCAACAAGGCAGGAAGGTGGAGACGGAGATCTGGTTCTGCAGCCGAGCATCTCTCCGTTGCCTTGCAGAGCTCCAGCTGGGTCACCTGAGACACTTCTCGAGAACTGGCGACATCCGCCGGACCCGGCTCGACTTGGCCCTGCTGCGCAGCAAGCTGGCGATTCGACGCATGTCCTGAGAAGCGACGAAGGCTCGGGACCGAGTACGCTCTGCTCCGCTCTGCTCTGGGGCCGCCGGGGTCCGTGCGATGGCCAGAGCTCGTCTGGAAGGGCTCGCAGACCTGGCCCCCACAAGCAGCAAAGTCTTGAAGATACAGATCCTTGATTCCTGGTTGTTCGGAAGGAACGTACATCTAGCCATGCTGTGTGAGTCATAGTCGTGCCAAACAGCCAGAGGTGCCTGAGCCTGTTCGCTCCAGTCCCCAGTGTGCTAGCCTGGTGGACATGACAGAGTGCAATCGGGCAGCCGGTTGAAAGAGCTTCAGGGCTCAGCAAGGGCCCTCACCATGCCAGATGCGCTTCTGTACGGCGAAGACTCGGCCAGGGCAAGGAGTATGCGGTGGAGTGTTTCTTTCTCAACTGCGCTGCAATGCGCTGCAGACAGAGCACTGGCACCCTCACTGGAGCGCGACCTTCCATGTCCTCAGGTGTCAATGGAGTCCGGGCTCGCATCGGAAAAAGCTCGGTGCCTCTGGACCTCCGAGCTCCGCACAGACGGCGTATGTAGCTGACAGCAACAGCAGTGTGCTTATCTTGTCCTAGTTGCGGCTTCTGGGAAGAGTGGAAGGTGCTGTGTCTGTGAAGTGTGCTGACAGCCCCGATACCACATGTCGACTGTCTACAGTCCATGGTTTTGGTGAGTGCATCTGCACTCGACCTTTCAAGCATAACCTAAGCCAGCATTTGGCTGCGGCAGCATGACCTGTACAGCTATCAATCGCAGCTGGCTGCAGCGAAGACCCTGGTTCGAGGCTTCTCGGACTCTTTCTCCAAGTCCAGTGTGGAGCAAGCCACGCGGCTATGCTTAATCTAGGGGTGCCTTGGGCCACCCTATCCGCCTCGTTCAGTTGTCAATCTGTCGGAAGCATTGCTTCGCATCTGTAGCGTCACAACACCGCAGGAGGTAGTATGTCTCACACAGTCACTTTGTGTGCTGTGGACATAAGTAAATACATGTAAACACTAGGTCCAAGAAAAACAGAAATTAAACCGCCGAAAGGCACCCAAGCGCCTCTCTGGACACAGCTTCACCGGGCATCAGCTTGGGGGTTTGCGAACCCTTGCAAGGGACTGCATCCTGAAGACTGAAGTTGACAAATGATTACAAAAGGCTCAAGCCCAGGCAGCTTTTCGATGCATTGGCACCAGGGCTGTCAACAGGAAAATCTACAGCCTCTTCGCATGACAAGCGTAGCGACCCTAGCGAGCATGCTATCCCGTCTTCTGCTGAACCCTGCAAGCACTCTGGCTCTGGCCGCTGACACGGCAAAAGCATACCGGAAGCCAGCTGTATAGGCTTCTGAGTACTCACCGGTTTCACAAGCTCAGCAAGGAATTATCGGAGCTCTTCCTGACATAGGCCGACCAAAAAGCAGCTTAGCGCAGCCGAAGCACCAGAAGTCCCGGGTCCCCGAGCCCTGCCCGGCCCTGCGCCGGCCCGTCCCGAATCCCGGCCTTGACGTGACCATCCTCCTTTCGAGCAGCGTCACAGGCCGCGAGTTCGGAAGATCCCGCTGCATGGAGCTCAAGACCTCGACTTGTCACTGGCTTCATCTCCTTTGGTCTGTCACTTAGTTCGGCGGCCTCTCTCAGACCTTCTCGCAAGGCTTCGGAGTCCAGTCGTTTGACCACTTCCTCTTCCTCCTTCTCTCGCGGCGATGCGCCCTTTTTGTACAGCAAAGCGAAAGAGCTCTCAGTGACACTCCTCATCCATAAGGTCCGGGTAAGTGGAGGAGTTGCTAGACGCTATGTGACCTCAGTCTCCGATCTCCACACCTGGAGAAATTCGAGATGCAGAGCTCCTGTCGTCTGAGACATGCACGGATGGAGCATCCTAACCTGGCCACTCCGAACAGAGTCGTTCAGCTGAGGCGACCACGTCTGACGCAAAACGACGTACTAAGGAATCCGCTTGTGCTCCAATTGCGCACAAAGTGCTTTCCAGCATTCCTGTCGAAACAGCTCGCTGAATCTGAACTTCTTTGGTCGACTTGCAAAGGCCCACCTCTTGACACTCCTGCAGCATAAGGCATGCCAGAGCAGACTGGCCCGTGTCATTCAGCCTTGACGCGCACGCGAGACTTTGAGGATTCCGGTTTGTCTGGGCTGTTTAGGGCCTTTGGGGCTCACATGGGCTCACCAGGCTGCTTGCCGACCTCTCTGTTGACTCGCATGGAACATCACGGAGCTTATGTCCAGGGTGAAATCCATCGCGGTCGCTGCGAAAGCTGTGGACAGATCTACACAGGCCACTTCTAAAAGTTCTCGGCCCGGTCTGCTCTGCTACACTCTCTGCTACTGCAATTCCTTGGAGAACCACTGGTCAAAGAGGTAAGCATCCTTTGAGCATTCGCTCGTACCCTTCTCTCTCAGGCACGGCTACTGCAATTCCTTGGAGTACCACTGGTCAAAGAGGTAAGCATCCTTTGAGCATTCGCTCGTACCCTTCTCTCTCAGGCACGCCACCAGGCCATCCATCTTTTCTCGGATGATGCCCTTTCCGTAGGGGCCTGCGACCCTCGGTGACCAGTGCGACGGCGTAAATGTGAACCAAGATTTCCACATATCTGTTCGTGACACTTCACCTGGCCTGTCTTTGCAGAATATTTCCCAGGGCTTGCAGTGTGTCAGCCATGTATCCAGTGACAGCTTTGCATACGCGAAGGTCAGTCTGCCTCCATCTGTGCGAAGCACGGGCAAGCCGAAACGCGAGCTGCACTTTGGATAATGCTGTGGATCCCAGCTCATCCCATGTGAGCCAATTATGAAGCCGTCAACTCTAGAGGGATCGGTATGGTCATCCAAGCAGCGGTCCTTCAGGGTTTGCTCAAAGTTGGTCATGCAGTTGCAGTGTTGATGACCGACGACGAACTTCATGCGTGTTGCTGCTTTTCCTCCTGGGCCGTAGGGTGCCTCACCTGACTCACCCCGAAAAGCAGCACAGTCTGAGTGATCAAGTGCCCAGGCTGTGACATGCGGCACATCCCAGCCAGTGGTGCAGCCACTGCCTGGCTTGTTCCAATGGCCAAGGAGCAAAACCAGGTCAGGGTTCCTCTGCTTCATGAAGGTGCATGCCTCCTGGACAAAGGGCCGGGGATCTCCCCCGACGCAGGTGATGACGATAAAGCCGACGTTGCCGGCGATGCTGTAGTGTTGGAAGTTCACTGCCTTGGCATCCTTCCTGGGCTTCCCGGAGAGATCCAAAAAGGCCGGCGCCTGCGAGAATTGCGAGGCCGGGCGGCCTTTGGGTGAGATCAGGTCCTCCAAGGGTGCCTGGGGTGCCCAGGAGGCGGCCGTGTCCATGGCGTAGAACTGCGCCCCACCGAATCCGAACTGGTCGTAGCCCAGGAAGGAGTCGTCCAGGGCGAACTCTGGAACCCCCTCAAACCAGTAGTCGTGATTCCCAGGCGTAGACAGCAACGGCACGCCCTGTGCAGCGGGTTCAAGCTGAGCAAAGATGCTCACGGAGAACACGCCGTAGCGGTCGTAGAAGTTGTCACCTGCAGTTCCAAGTTACAGGGCCTTCAGTTTAAGCACAAAAAAACACTCCCTCGCATTTCTGATTTGGGGTCTTGATCCGGCCCGCCTGTCAAGTACCAGACGTCGGTGCTGGGCAAGGCAGCATTCAAAAGAGTTGGGAGCGTCTTGTTCACTCCATAGTAGTCACGAAAGACGCACTGGCCACCACCAAACATGTTTCCATTGCAAGGGTCGCCGATCACCAGAAGGGTGATGGGACTTCCCGCAGCCGGGGGCATCTTCGCGGCCACCGGGGTATCCGAGAAGTTCCGGACGAAGCTCCCGGGCGCCGCCGGGACCAAGCCGCTTTCCAGGTGGAGCGGAGGCCCTCCGAGCACCTCAAAAAGGGCACCGGAAACACAGAAAACAAAACCCAAAACACAGCCCTCCCTTTCCCTGGAGTCATTCTAGTCACAAGAAGGAGAGGCTCTGGAAAACACGTTCAGGTCGGCCTCGTTTGGAAGCATGCCATCACGTATCTTTCCCCAAGCGATCTGGAAGCCCTCTGAATACTTTGGCTCGAGGTGAAGAGTGGACCGTTTCGCCCATCCTCCACTCACCGAAGAGAGCCGCAAGCCACCCTGCCCCAGAATGGTTTCAGGGGCTGCTGCCGTCCCATCTGATTTGTGCAGCAGAGAGACCCGGACCATCGGGAAGTCCTTCCCTGTTCCGGGCCATCCAGCATGCGATCCTCGAAACTCGCGATGCACGCGGCTCTTCCGCAATGCTTCGAGAGAAACTTCGGGCATTTGGTGCTCATACTCCTCTGCAGTCGTTATCATCGTACACAGCTGGTCCTCAGTGCATGTGTCGAATGGTTCGTCTCCGAAGTTGTCGCCAGGGTTGTGACGGTTGTGCCAGATGCAGTTGTAGAGCGACACCATGCTGAAGTCGTCGAACGACGCTGCCACCGACCCAAACTTGAGGAGGAGGCGATTAAGTCTCTGAAGTGTATGGACATAGGCCTTCGTATGCAATTCCTTCACTTCTGGGCAATGCTTTGAGTAGCTGGATTGTGTGGGATCGCAGCCATGAGCGAGTGTCGTGGCTATCTCATGTTCGGACAGGGTCCCGCCGCCAATGTTCTTGGCGACGGTGGTAAAGATGTCACCGGCACAAGAGCCGTTCCTGAAGTGCTCTCTCCTGACCTGTACAAAACTGGCCTCATGGTCTACGCTTTCCCTGCAGCTTTCGTCTTTCCGCGCACACTCATCGGCAGCAACGGCCAGAATCGGGGACGAGGCAACGCAGAAAGCCAGCAGAGGCCCGAGGCCAAGAAGGGCCATCAAGTTTGTGGGCACAGGGGCAGCATGGCAAAGGCAAGCTTGAGCCGTCGGCCGCAGGTAGGCAGAAGCTGAGACTCTGAGCCGCCGCTGCGCTGACCTGAAACTGCTCTCAGTAGGAGCGCAGCGACGTTACTTGCTCGTACAGCTTCCTGCAAGGGCAGCTACCATTTCATTTGGCCAAGCCGTGTACACAAGACAGCACCGAGTCACTCGTTGCCAATTGCGCACGCGTTCTTTCGTGTTGGCCCCGGTTGTATGTTTAATAAGCGGGGTATGACAACTTGCTCCGAAGATGTCGCTTGCCTCGAAATCTCGTCGATATCGGGCTGATTCGTAGCCAGCATGCCACCGCCAAAGGTTTGATCCTCATGACGATTCACGAGAGTGTTGCAAACAGGCCGGAGCTTTGCTGAAACCGTGACATGGCTGTGACACAGCACCATGCAGGCCAAAAAGACATACATACCTACCTACCTACCCACCCACCTACCTACTTACCTGCATACATACATACATACCGATGCATTTACTTGTAGTTACATGCTTCCATACATACTTACCTACTTATCCACTTACTTGCTTGCTTGATGTGTTTGCTTGCTTACCTGCTTATATACTTATGCTTATATACTACGACGACAAATAGAAATACGCACACACACACACATATTGTATGATATATGCATGTCATATCATGTATGTATGTATGTATGTACTTGTGTTTGCACTATCTAAAAATATTGCTGCCATACAACCGGTAATGAACCGTACTGGTGTGATGACGATGACAATGATGATGGTGATGCTGCTGATGATGACGACGACGATGACGATGACGATGACGATGACGATGACGATGACGATGACGATGACGATGAAGATGATGATGGTGATGATGAGAATGCTGATGATGTTGCTGATCATGTCACATATTGATGCCTTGGGCTCCCGGCCTGCTGCAACGCTTGCAACTGCGTGGTCGGACTTCGCGCGAGCGGTTCCTCCCTCGCAGCAAATGCCACGATGGCTTTTCGCGCAATTCCGTCAGCTGGATCAACGCGTTTGCCCTGCCTCGGCTCCTTTGTCGCGCTTCTTACCTCCCGCGCCAGCGTGCCGAGCCGCCTGAGAACTGCTGCGCACCCCTTGCTGCAGTGATTCCCACTCCCAGCGAGGCTCCTCGGATGAATGGCCATGCACTCCACCTCGAAGAACGCATACCTGCCAGCTTGACGGGAATCACACAGAATCACATAGTCTCGACCTTTCCAGATGGATGCCACCAGCGCACACTGGGTCATGATCCGAGACATTGTGTGGTGGGTTGAGCACCTGGTGAAAAGAGGGTGATTCTGCAGGTTCAAGTCCGACGAACTGTTTGCGCCTGGATTTGCTCCACAGAGCCATACTTCAAAGGCCTGCAGGCAATCAGAGGCTTGTTGTTGCGGCACGCTGAGCAGGGCACTCCTGCTTTGCTTAAGCTTCGGACTCTGCATGCTCTCCACTGAACAAGACTCGATCTGTCCAGGCCTTGAAGCAAGACATGATTTCTCCCACAAAAGGAGGAAGAAAGAGAGAGAGAGAGAGGGACAGAGAGAGAGAGAGAGAAAGAGAGAGAGAGGGAGAGAGAGAGAAAGATACAGGCACTCTCTGTGCCGCGGACCGGCACCCGCTTCTTGCTGAATCCAGGGCCTGGCCTGGGAAGCGCGGGCAGTGGACCGTCGCCGAATGGCCTGACATCCTTTTTTAGCGCTGCCCAGAGGCACGGCGAGCTTGAAAGTTGGAGGGAACGGCGGGCCCGTATGGGCATCGGCGAAGGGCTCACGCCTGCGCTAGCTGGGACTGCAGGCAGCTTCGCCCCGGCCAGGCTGGGAGGCCGGCCACTGGGACAGCAGGCGCTCGTGGGGCACCTGAAAAGAAAGGTCTCCCAAAAGGCTCGCACTGACGTCAGACTTCCAAAGGCCCCGGCACTGAGACATCCGAGACTCTTCTGCTGCGGGAAGAGCGACGGCTGGGGAGAGTCCGCCATCTCCTGAGAGTGTCAATTGGCAAGTCCCAACCTTTAGGCCAAAAGAACGGCCCTTTCTGAATCATTCCCTCCCTCTCTTCCGGTCCTGGCTCAGTTGATCCAACTTCCACAGCTCCTTGTAGCCATCCGGCTTGCCTCGGCGCTGCGACTGCTCTTTTTTGAAGGCACTCCACACTCAACACACATTACAAAAAAAAGAAAAAGCTGAGAGAAGCCGGCTGCTGAGGGCTTGCAAGGCATAAGCGTGGAAGTCCTGAGCCCCCCCCCGGACTTTCCCGAAACTCGTGGACCGCGCAAAGACAGGTCAACTTGAGAATCTTCCGTCCTTCTTGCTCTCCCTGTTGACTAGCCTCATGTTGGTGTCCTGACAGCAGGGCTCCATAGAAAGAGATACACCCAGAGATATCCGATTGAAATCGGCATTTCATTTACCTGCCTCGCGTTCGCATGCACACCCTTCCCATTTGCTCCCTCCCAGGTTTGCGAGACATGACAGTTCGTCGCTTTATGTTTAGCGGTTTGCACCGTTTGACCTATTGCAGTAGCGATATGTAGAATGAGGTAAACTTGGTCACAGCTTTGGTTTTGGTTGCGCTTCATGCATCTTCCTTGTAAGCCCTGCGAAAAAGCCAGCGCCCGTCCCCCATCAGGAAAATCGCCCGGTGAGCAGGAACAGGATAAACCTCGGCTCGCCGAGAAAATTTCTGCTGCAACACTCATCATCCCTCTTCGCAATCTTAGGTCCAAGCCATCTGGTTCACAAGTGACTTGAACTTGATCTGAACACCCATAACCGGCAGATTTGCCCGCCAGGCTTGGCAAGTACGTCAGAAAGCCGCAGATCCCAAGTTCCGGCCTCTGTCCAGCACTGCTCCAGTTGCTGGAGGCGCTGTTTCAGATCACGCATGCCATATCTGCAAGTCAGCAAGGCTGAGATGCGACCCCCCCAGCACAGCATCTTCCAGGTCTACGTTCTGTGGATTCTGCTTGCGGTTAACTGGCCTGGCCTGGTGGAGTTTGAGGTGGTCGCCGCCAAGTGGCAGTTCAGGAAGCAGAAGCTCCGGTCCTCGACTTCCGAAGACAGCCGCACAGCCACGCACAGCACGAGGACCGGGCCCAGAGAACAAAGCGGCACGCGACAGCGCCTTTGGAGCCTCCAAGCGGATGCGAGGCTCTGGATGCTCCTTTTTTCTTGCGCTGTCGGCCTGATTTGATCCTGGGGTCCATCGGCTTCTCTGCCATGCCTCCCACAAAAGGCCCAACGGGAACCTCTCTCTTCAGATACGATCTCGTACTTCTGGGGTCTAGGCCAAAGTCACGAATGTGCTTCAGCAGGTGTGCTGGACAAAACACACAAAGCCTCGGTGCACGAGAGGCGTGCCAAGGCTCGTAGTTTGAAGATGTTAAACCGTGCTGAAGCTTTCCCTGACCGAATCCTCCACGGTAAGTTTCTGAGTACTCTGCAGAAGGCCGAACAGGTACACAGGCTGGCCATACAGCACGTAGGCCTGAACAGCGCCATTTATACTGCAGGAAAGGGCAGACGATAGCAGCTTTTTCTGAAGGATTAAGGGGCGAGCCCTGTGGTCAGAGGAGCCTCAGAGCGGAAGCAACGGAACTTCGGCACCCGGTTCCCTGCGCAACGCCTCAGAGCACTTGGCGTCGGGCAGAAACTTTTTCCGGCTGGCATAGGCCGTGAGTTCAGGGCGCCTTCCCGGATGCTCAAGAAAGTCTTACGAGGGGGCGGTGCCGTGCGGTGTTGTGAGCCCTGCGCCTAGGAGCAGCTCCACCCATTGTGCCACAGTCTCCGGCCAGCCATAGAAGGTCTGGTTCTTGCCTCGGCTTAAAGAGCTGACAGGGACCGAGGGGCAAAGAATCATCCCAGGGCTGCCGCGAGATTCCTTGAAGCTGCTCGTGCCCTTCATGGCATTCGAGGGCGTCAAGCTGATGATCTCCTGCCAGGTACTCGTCTGAGCTGGCTCCCAAAGTCGTCCCTTCCAACGGGCCCTGATGCGATCGTTTTCTCCCCTCTGGCCAGGCTTTCGAGAAGTTGCGGGTGAACTCCAGAATCAATGCATTCACCACCTGCAAGGGCAGCTGGACTGGTGGCACTCCTGGCGTCCTTGACTGCTGTGCAGCTCTGCCACATTGGGTGCTTCGTCATGAGGGCAGTGCCCAACTCCTGGAAACCTGAACAACAGGCAGTGGGATGAAAGCCCCGGGTCCTTGAGAATTTTTCGGTTTGCAGGCAAGGCACTCGATCAACCGCTTCACCGAAGAAAGTTCGCCCAGGGCCGAGGCCCGCTGCAGCGGAGTCCAGGGATCTTTGTCTCCCCAGCATGCCTCGCGTCCCAAGAAACCCCGTCTTCCAGTCAACGACTGCCGGGCCACCCAAACCGGAGCAGCCAAACGAGAATCCTGGCGAAATCCACTTCCAAGACACCACGGCGCATCATATGCTTGGGCAGTCCTGCAAGAGCTGTTCCAAGAGTGGCCCCGTGGAGTACGAAAAGGTATCCTCGGTTCGCAGGGAAGGCAGCCTGAAATGACCGTGCTGGCTCCTAAAAAGACCAGACCAAGCATCGAAAACCGATTCCGGCGCACCCTGCAGCAAGAGGGGCTCGAGCAAAACATCAACCAGCTCGTCAGTCACCTTCGCAGAGATAAACAGCGCTAAACGTTTTTGTGAACATGACACAAAGCGAAGTAACACTGGGAGGCCCTCCTGGGACGAGTCGTAGTACGGCTCTTTGAGAATTTCTTTCACAGCGTTCTTGTTGGCTAACAGGTTGAAGAGGGATCGGCCCACCTCAGCTAGCTGCTATTCAATCACTGTTCTTTGATTTAAGGAGCACAGTTCTAACCTTGACAGGCCAAGTCGCAAACGTTTCCCGCAGCAGGCTCTGCACGAGCTCAATGAACGGCCTCCCGGTGAAGAGCCCGTAGTCTCTGTCGCAACACATCCCATCCACACACTCGCAGCGCCACAAGGAATGTCGGCCTGATGACGGCAGGAGCCTGTATTCGCAGGAGAATCACTCCCGAATTCTCATTTGAACCGACATGCAAAGGCTTGATCATGGTCAAAGATGCTCCACACATGCGCCTCCGCAACGTGCTCCTGTCGAAATCGAGGATTCACCAGCAAGACCCCGCACGCAAGATCTGGCCGATCAATAGCTGCTTGCAATCCTGCGCTGAGAGACGGCAAAGGATACACCACAAATCCTGAACCACCTAGACATATTCCCGACGAGAAACCGATCAGCGAGCCAAGAGAGTTTCCAATCCTCGCCAAGACGCGCAATCAGGCCCAGAACCTCTTGTATTGATGGACTGCAGCCTTGGCACAGGAAGGCATCATCTTTCACAACCTCCTCAAGGAAGTCGCAGACTTGCTCGCTCCAAGTGTAGATGTTGTACCTCGCTCCCGGTGCTAATGGGAGTAGTCAGAGTAGTTGTTGCTTGAGTCTCGGAGTATAGGTCAAGTCAAAGCCCATGACAATCCACAGCGGGAGTAGAGACAAGAAGCTCAGACAAGAAGCACAGAGCCAAGGGGATGTAGCTGCGGGACCTTGGCCCGTGGTCAGGCCGAAGGCATCCACTGGTCCCCGAGGCTACAGGATAGCTGCAAGTATTCTATGGATGGAACAGACACTATCGAACCTGCTCAGCCAAGCTGCCGAAACCACTTCTCGGCGCCCTGTAAACATGCAATCACCAAACATGAAAACGAGGCGGGGCCTCGTGGCTTTCGTCTTCGCCCACATAGCGCCCACCTCCACCTCGAAGAAGCTCGGCGTCCACGACGCTCAAGTTTCTTCGACGCTCCCCGTTTAGGGCAGCAGCTTCCTGAAAGTGTCAAGTTCTTGCTATATCAGGCTATATCAAACAAGATACACACGATGTCATTTTGACAAGCTTCTGGACTGCACGGCTCTAGCCGGTCAGTGTAGCCGCTGCCCAGGAAGTCCAGCGCATAAACACGAAGCCCTGCCTGCGCAGAGTTTTGGCAGAGATTGCCTCCTGACTTTTGGAGCAGTCAGGCCTTGGCCAAGTCAGGGAGATTGCGACGCCAATGATCCGCCTCACACGAGGCGTTACATCGTTGCATCCTGTTCTTCTCTTTGTCTACCGCTGGGCTTCACAGTCTCCAAGTGGTCTTAACATCTCGCGGAAAAGCTGCGTTGACCAGCAAGCCGTGGAGCAAGAGACCTTGGAGACAAAGGCTCATAGCGAGAAGAAAGAGCCACAGAATCGACCTCGCATCCTACAAGGTATCGCACTGTGGGGGCCCCTGCAACTTGGGCCGGTGTTGTTTTCGCCCAGAGCCTGGTATCGCACCTGCTGATCACGCTGTTGCTGCAACAAGCACAGGTGCTCCTGGACTGCTCGCTGCCTGGCATCCTCGCCAATTCCAAACTTGATTGGGGATGCCGGCCTTGGTCTCTCTGAGACGACAGCACGTTCACACCTCTTCACACAGGCTCTGCTCAGATCCAGGCAGGACTGACAGGAGGTACGGCAGGACGGTGTATCAAGAATCCCGAAGAGCGATGCCAGCTTCCGAGCCCCGCACACCTGGATCGAAGTGAATGCCAAAAGAAAGCAAGGTGGCCCAACGCAGGGAGGAGGCCAGACGAAGAGGCAGGCTGCTCGGTGCCATCGTGACTTGGCTCTCATGTAGTTGGTACACGTTGTGCATTTCCAGACGGAGTGAAGTTTCTGGACATACTAGCCCTCGCCAACACTTCGGCAATGAAGTGCTCTGGGACTGATTGCTGTCATGTTGAGTTCTTGAGCTGAAGTGCAGCGGGCAGTGCAAACAGCCTTGCCGCAAAAGGGGCATTCAAACTGCGTGAAGTAGTGACACACGGCACGATGTAGCTGACACAGAAGTGGATCTCGCACTGGCCTGCAGCCCAACAACTATCACGTCTGCTGCACCGAGCTTGGCCACCTCGGCTGCAATGAAACTCTGGAGCGCCCACATCTGCCGAATTTGTCACAAACATCCACAGCGCCAACGTTGGCATCGATCGGCGTGTGCCCAGCTGCGAATAAGTCAGTCAAGCTGGTCGGGCCAGTTGCCACGTCTCCCGACAAATTCTTCCCACCCAAAAGTGCAAAGATTCGGAGCCTGTTCTACGATGGCGCTTGCCTCTGTCGCATGCTGAGTCCACGACCGCAGCCTGCAAAACATCTGCAACAGCTGCCTGCGCTTCCTGGCATCACAGGTCAAAAGCGAAGAAGTGGAAAGGTAACGACTGCGCTCGCTAGCCTCTTCCAGGCCAGCTCCTTGGTCCTTTCGGTGGTCGCTGATGCCACCAACGTTCCAAGACAGCACGCCGATCTGAACATGGTCAGCGTGCCAGAGCGAGGAAGAATGACATTCAACTAATTTCGCGAAAGCTCGGTGTCTGGCACGTGCCACCTTCCGGTTGCACACTCCGGCCTCGGAATGACGAGAGCAATACAAAGCACATCGTCAAAAGAGACTGCCCAAATGCTGAGTCAACGGCCTTGGCTCCGGAAGATGTACTTTTCTCTGCTTCTTGCATGACACGACTAATCACCTACAGAGTGTGATGGGGCATCAACTCAACGGGCAACGGTCTATATGCTCCCCCTCACCCCCAGCCTCATGCTGCTCTTGCTTTCCCAGCCCAGTGAAATGGTCCAGATATCGGTCGAGAGGGATGCCTTCGACCTGCAGATATCCCAGCATAATCCAACGATCTTGGGCAGAACCTGCTGCCTCCAGACCATGGCAACCAAGGCCGCAATGCCATGAAACCTGCCCAAACCGCGACCACCACATGGATTGCCATATCGGCATGCTTTCCTTTCGTCTGCCATGCCTCGGGCAGCTTTTTTCTGGACCCGGCAGTTGTGCCCGCGCCTCGGAATCCGAAACACATGCAAATGAAAAGTTTAGACAGTACTGTTTTGTGGGCTCGTGGCAGCAACCCATGCCACTGTCCAGAAGCTTTGGATGTTGTGTCCAGTATTATGCTGAAGAGCTTTGTCATTCTCAGTAATTCATGTCAGTACTGTCACCGCCTTGTGTGTAATGTAATAGCTTGTAAACATGGCTGACTACGATAATTTGTGGATTCATGTGGTGCACAGGTGGCACCGCTATCGAAACTCTGTGCTTTGCACAGGTCCGAATGCTCCACTGCAGCCTTTCTTGCATCTTCACATGACAAGCACAACCCAAGCACTGCAGTCAGGTCATGCAGCGTGTCGAAAGCTCCAAGTGGCCTGGACATGGCCACTGCTTGAGGAATCAGACGTGCCAAGACCGAAACAAAGGCTGTGATGAAGTAGGCGAACACCTCTTTCTGGAATGTTGGATTCAATCAAAGGCAAGCAGAGCAGACTGGTTTGGTAGTCGCCCCCACCAGGCATCCTAGAAATCATCTCATCTATCAACCTTCGCTGATGTACCAAGTCGTGTGTATCACGGTACTCGAAAGTCGATTCCTTCAAGCGCCGCAGGGTTGTGATGTGCTGTAGCTGGCCATAGTGCACTCGCAAGGCCTGGTATACGCACATGAATGTACAACCACACATGATCACAAGCATGTAGCCTTTTGTGATAACAACAACTCTTTCCACCCGAGAGCCTGTATTTGTTTTTGGACATGATAACAAGATTTTGATAAGTAGTTCCTTTTCTGATGCAAACGCTTCCAAAACCTGGACTTGAAACCCCAAAGCTTCGTGGTCGGTTGTAAAGATAATTTCGCATTTTTTATTCGCTTTTTCATCTTCTCCCGAAAGCCTCGTGTGGCTTTACACAGATCGAGTGACCGCCCCCACGATGTCCCTTTGTATTTAGCGGCCAGCCAACTATTGGAGTAGTAGGTAGTAGTCGTAGTCGAAGTAGCATCGTAGTGAGTAAAGTAGAAGTCGGAGCAGAAGCGCAGGCACGGTTAGCCACCCCATAGGTGGGGCCTGGTAGCGCCTGCGGGCAGTCCTTTCGAGATTGCTCCGACCTGCCCAAACTGAAGTACCGGGTGGTGCACAAGGTCTCCGTGGCTTACCACATTCCGAAAAGAGCGTTCAGGCTTGGAGTCGATGTTCAGATTGACGTGTCAACCAACCGAGTCGCACTGGCTGCATTTTGTGTTTTTATCGTCGACCAAGTCTTATGACGAGCAGCCAGACTTTAAGCTCGAACAGGTGGTGCTTGCTTTTTGGACATTGAATACATTCGATGTGCTTCTTACTCCAAACCCCCATTGCACAAAGCTCGACACCTTTCCAAGTGTTTTTGGAGTGAGTTGTTGCGGTGCATTCGAGACGCGCACGTGGCATCGTTTTAGCGCAATTCCCTCTTGCAGGCTGGATCGACCGCCACCACAAAGCATTTGTTCGAGCTAACTCAAGACGCAAAATTCCACAAGCACTTGCAATTGCTTGTAGCGCAATTTCAAAGCACCGATTCGAGACAGACTAGTTGGCATCATCGCACTTGCGCAGCGGCCAAATCGGGTTCGTCTCAGTCTTGCGTGTGCGCAGCGATTACAAGCACAGCTTTTGCCTGTTGTCGCATGGATTACAAAAAAGCAAGATTTGGCATAAAATTCCAAAGATTCTTTGCTGTTGCACAGAGTAACCATTCATGAAAATGTGTTGCAAGTCTTGGCGCATTGAAAAGAAAATTTTCCAGCCTAGCCTGACTTCAATGGCCCCAAAAGATGAAATTAGATCTTATCTCTTTCTTTCGTTGAAAGACAAGTCACCAAGATGCATATCAAGCATCGTCCGAACATCGATTCTTCCACATGTCTTTCTGACTTAGCACACCACACAAATGCAACAGATTCGAAGAGTGGCATGGTTGTTTCTTTTGTGCTGGAGTGTCTCGACGGAAGTCTAAAATTTGAGTCTCACACGCAGACACTGCACTGAGAAGAACTCACACAACACAAAAGACACACAAAATCGCTTCCAGAATTGTTGAAGAATCCTGTGGAATCCGTTTGTTTGAGAAAGTATCAGCTTTTTTTCTTGATGTGGAGGGTTTCAGCTGTTCGGTGGAAAGACGACAAATGCCATCTGAAACGGTTTCAAGTTTTGAGGGTGCTGCTTCGTTCATGGAGCAACTTCTTTCCGGTTCTAGCCGGCAAAAAACCTAAGACGCTTAGAGCTGGTTTTAGAACGTCCGAGACTGCGCGCAAGGTCCATACAAAAATCTTTTGGGTTGGAGGTTCGACATCAAGTGCAATGGGCTGAACTGTTGCAATTGCAAGAAAGACTACAGCTTCTCCCTCCAGAAACTTACTTTTTTTGCGGTCTCAGAAAGTCCACAGAAACTTCCAAAAAACTGAAAACACAAAGGCACAATGTGCCTTCATGAAAAACTCGAAAGCTTCCAAAAACATTCTAGAAGACAAGTCGAAAATTTCATTGACGCTTGCAAATTCGACCTGTGTGAGTTTCTGCAAACTCGATTCGGACGATAGCGCTGCAAGTTCGAGCAAGCATTCCAGACGGTCTAGTCAACACCAGAAACTCTTCAAACCGTTGATTTGTGCAATTTGATTAGAAAACCAAATCACTCCATTCCCATCCTCCTACGTCGGCAAAACAACTGTGAGAGCATTCATGGGTGTCCCTTCACTTTCCCTGTTGTGAAAGAGACGAATCCTCATGCTGACATTTGGTAAGACACCCAGAATAGCTGCCAAGCGGCACTTATTTATGAACCAACTTGAAGTAGCCTGTGAAACTTAGTTGGCTTTCAAAAAAGTGTTTTTTTTGCCGGACCACAAGCAAGACAACAATTACAGTTTGGCATTGTTTGTTTTTGCCAAGAGCTCAAACTTTCTCGCAGCAGCCTGTCCAAAAATGTGATGGCATCGAAGAGTGTTTGGGTGTCTTACAGTAAGCACAAGTCCGTCTTTCTGGTTGGAACACGGCTCGATCAGCTTTCACCGCCTTCAAGATCACACTCTGTTGGCTTCTGCAGCGTCGAATAGCCAAAAAAAGTGCTTTATTGTTGCTGAAGAAATGGAAAGCTGCCACAATTCTTTACAGCTGCAAGCATTGTGTGAGCTCTCATTCGAAAAGAGACAACTGTAAGAACTTCCCTCCATTCGGTATCAGGTATCTAAGAACACAAATTGTTCAAAGTCAAGCTTGGTCGTAGTTTGCAATTCATGTCTGTTTCGTAAGGGAAGCCAAGATCAATTGGAGAAAACAATTAGGTTTCTGGGGCCACCAGAAAAACAACAGAAAGTAAGCTGCTGCATGCTCGAGTCATCGGACACTTGTCAGACCCTTCTATTCTAGTGTTGTGTTGTGTTGTGTTTTGTTACGATGCCAGCAGCACGTCTATTGCCGGTGGTTTTGGTACCAGAACCAAAACCTCTACCATGCTATCTTATTTCGGGTCTCTACGTGCTCTGACTTGGCTTATTGCTGCTGGCTGGATTTTGGTGGT
>CAJNDV010031562.1:0-15113 GCA_905221635.1 Symbiodinium sp. CCMP2456
ACACACCAAAGGTAGGCACATGAGGGGGGGGTAGCAAATATATGAACGACGAAGCAGATTAAGATATATGAAGCAACGGCATCGCCACATGATGGGGCGTGAATCGCCAAATGAGGGGGCGTGATTCGGATTTATGTTGAACCGGAATCGCCAGATGAAAGGGCGTGTTTAAGATATACCTTGAGCCGGAATCGCCAAATGAGAGGGCAGCGGAAGATATATGATCCAAACGGAATCGCCAAATGAGCGGGTGTGTTTAAGACATATGTTGAGCCGGAATCGCCACATGATAGGGCAGTTTAAGATATTCGATGATACGGAATCGCCAATTGAAGGGCGTATTTCAGAAATATTATGATCCGGAATCGCCAAATGAGAGGGCGGTTTTATAAAGGTAAAGATATATGAGCACCAGCAGCAGCAACAGTTGCGGCACGACAAGCAGCACCACCGCGGCAGCAGAAGCAGCACCACAAGCACCAGCACCAGCAGCAATAAAATCCCCCAATAGCTTCATGCACAGGCAAACCCTTAAAAGTAGCGCTTGACAATGGCTCCACGCACAGGCAAACCCTAAAATTAGAATCTTCCAAAGCTAGAGTTTGCTTGAAAGAAAGGAAGACAAAAAATACCGGAAAAGAACAACAAAAGTACTTGAACTAATTCTGGAACCACAGGCATACCTTTGACTGAACTGTGCACAGGCTACAGCGGCATACAGGGGTTACATGCTTGAAGAATCATGTTTTCATTTTCGTGGCAAGTTGTCGCTGACAACCCTAGATTCGTCTAGTTTGCATCCGCGCATGTTCACGAAATCGATTGTGAAGATGGGCTCGGAGCAAAAAAGACCAATTCGGAAGGGACTGCCGTTGGTGTAGGTGCAAACTGACGGCTGCAATGGTGCAGCAAACGGACTTGACATCCAAAGCCGAGGATGACTTGTATATGCGCCTGAAAGAGTTGAAACGCCAGATGGAGTTCCTTGACATCCAAGAAGAGTACATCAAAGATGAGATGAAGAATCTCAAGCGCGAGATGATCCGTGCACAGGTGGAAATCAAGCGTGTCCAGTCTGTTCCGTTGGTCATAGGTCAGTTCTCGGAAATGATTGACCAAAGCCACGGCATAGTCTCTTCAACTGCGGGCTCCAATTACTATGTCCGCATTTTGAGCACGCTCAACCGCGAGCTGCTGAAGCCGAGCAGCTCAGTGGCTTTGCACCGGCATTCGCATGCTGTGGTTGACATTCTGCCACCGGAAGCCGATAGCACTGTCCAGAGTATGGCTATGTCAGAGAAGCCTGATGTCACATACGCAGACATTGGTGGCATGGACATCCAAAAGCAGGAAATCAAAGAGGCTGTGGAGCTGCCATTGACCCACAAGGAGCTTTATGCTCAAATCGGGATCGACCCTCCCAGTGGTGTGCTCTTATATGGTCCGCCAGGCACCGGCAAGACCATGCTTGCAAAAGCGGTGGCAAACCAAACTACAGCCACATTCATCCGCATGGTTGGTTCCGAATTTGTTCAGAAATACCTGGGTGAAGGCCCTCGCATGGTTCGAGATGTATTCCGCCTAGCACGTGAGAATGCGCCCTCCATTGTTTTCATCGATGAGATAGATGCTATCGGCACCAAGCGCTTCGATTCACAAACAGGCGCCGATCGTGAGGTCCAGCGTATCTTGCTTGAGCTATTGAACCAGATGGATGGTTTCGATCAGGACACGACCGTGAAGGTCATTATGGCCACGAATCGCGCAGACACGCTGGACCCGGCGCTTTTGCGGCCGGGGCGTTTGGACCGGAAGATCGAGTTCCCTTTACCAGACAGGCGTCAGAAGCGGTTGATCTTCCAGACGATCACAGCGAAGATGAACTTGAGCGAGGAGGTCGACTTGGAAGACTACGTCTCAAGGCCCGAGAAAATCAGCTGTGCTGATATTGCAGCGATTTGTCAGGAGGCGGGGATGCAGGCTGTTCGACACAATCGTTACGTCATCCTGCCGAAGGACTTTGAAGCAGGTTGGAAGGACCACGCGAAGAAGAAGGATCGGGACTTCGACTTCTACGGCTTCTAGAGCTCGGAGCCGGAGCATTCCATTGTTTCCGGCAGCAGCCTGCAACACAAGGATGAGGCGGATATGCAAAGCAATCCATGGAAGCTGGACTGGACAAAAAAAGCTAAACTGTGCAGTTTTGTAGTTTGCGCAGGATCAGCTCTGCTGGAGTGTTCAAACGCCTGTGGATTGCTAGTGCTATGCAGCCGAACGGGCTCAAAGCTGCCGGGCAGTCGGGACGGAAGAGCATGTCTGGGAAATGCTGGCTCGAAGCCTGATCCCGCTGCTCTCGGCAGTGAACTTCCACGCCTTAGAGAGTGCAGTTCTGCCCCGAGCCATGCGGTGTTGGATACAGCAGTTGCACCAGTTCTGCTTTGCTTTGATCCAAGGCTCCCGTTCGACGACTCGCACACCACTCCTGTCAAGGATACGATGAAGAGGTTTGAAGCCCAGTGGGGACCAGGGTTCGTGACCTGCATTCGGCGTTGGCTTTTGCACGACAGATACTTTTGCATCCATCCATAGCTGCATGGCCACTGTGTCTTGCAAGGTGGGCGGGTGTGAGGAACTGCCAGTCGACAGCCCAATTCCTATCGAGATTCTCATGAGTATGGAGTTCTGCCTGTTGCAAGGCTTGCTCGGTATGTCAGCCACAAGACTGCGTTTTCTCTCCATGGAATTCCTGGTATGATGCGGGCGGATGTCCCTGGCCTACCTGCGTCAAACCTGTTTCGTGAAATTCCGATAAGTGAATCGAGCAGGTTGGATTCATCAGTTCCTGGGTCTGCCGAGTGAATCCTGGCACACCCAAGGTATTGGCTTGAAGTTCCGGGAAAGGTCGAAAGCCGCCTCCAACAATGAGTCTTACTGGCATGTCGGCATGTCGACCTGATTGCAAGCCCCTGTCAGGCATGTCGGACCTGCATTTGATCGGAGCTGCCAGGTGTGGCGAGCCGTGCAGTGGAGCCCTGTTGGAATCGGAATCCTTCGTCCAAGACAAGTGTGTCAAGAAGGCCAGGCACGACTTAGACATCGAACGATCGCACAAACAGCACTTTGGTGAATGCACAGAGCAGCAGATGGCATTTGTCAGGGTCATTGTTCTGCAGGTCACCGACTGCATGTTCGGTGTATGGTCGGGTGCTCGATGACTTTGGTGCTCGTCAGCAATTTCGTCAAGTCCAAAGAAGCCCAACAAGGTCAGAATGGACTCTATGCCACAGCTCAGCGGACCAGTCTGTAAGATCAAGATCCATCGTCCAGCAGCCAACTGACACAGGCTGTGTTTTAACCTGCGAAATTTCATGGCCCGCTTAGAGCCCATGCCTAGGTGTCGAGATGTCCTTAAGCTTGCATGCGCGTGTGCCATTGTGTGCCTGGGCCTTCAGCTTGCGATGCCTGGGCAGAGTCATTCTCTTGCACAGGTAGACCGTGTGAGGGTCCTACCAAGGAAACAAGGCCTGTGCGCTTTGCGAACACATCATGGCCGAAACAGCAGGGCCCGGCCCAATTTCCTTTGCAGGCCCTGTGGAGCGAGCAAGCAGCCAACCGCATGCCAGTTCAGCCCATGGCGGGTGGGAGCCTCGGAGCCTCTCGGAGCCTCTCGGAGCCTCTCGGAGCCTCTCGGAGCGTCTCGGAGCCTTCAAGCGCTACCATCGCTTCTTCGAAGGAATGGACCACTTGCAGCTCTACTTGTGGGGAAGGCCGTCATACCCGGCTGCGGAGGATTGATCAGGACGCACACGTCCGTGGATGATTTGTGGACTCGACATGTTTCGATTATCACCAACTTGCTGCAGGAGGCGCTGCATGGTGGCGAGATTTGTGTGGGCGTTTTGTTAGAGGCCTCCCAGCATTCAAGCGCCTCAAGAAGAATAGTAGATTGCTTATCACTGCTTGTCTGCCACTGCCAGACGGTGCCCTGTTCTCTGCCTCCCTGTGGTCGCAGCGACTGCCGCGTCACCACATGGCCGATGCCTGTGAAGGAAAAACATTATGAAGGATTCCTTTGGATCGTTTAGAAAATTAGTGGGGTCACTTTGGATGCCTGTTCTGCTGATCAGGTCATCGTGGAGCGACTGTGCAGAGGAGTCGGTCTGCCTTGCTGAGGCGTACTTCTGTTGTACCCGTAGTCTGCAGCAGAGTCTGCAGCAGGAGGGACAAACACAACGCCTTCGGAGACGGACAGTGTTGACCTGAGGATTTCGGAGCGATGAAGCGGAGGGGCCAGGCTTCTTTTATCCAAGGTTCAGCAAATGCCAGCCGGAGGAGGCCTTGTCTGTCCCACAGAGTTGGTGGTGACGGCCGGGTGTCCTGCTGCACCGCCACAGAACTGCTCCCTGACAGACCGCTACCCAGATCCAGTGTTACTTGAAGCATCTTTCGACCTCCGGACTGCAAAGGAATGGACGCCATGGACAGCTTGCGACAAAACGTGCGATGGTGGTCAAAGTCTAAGCTGTTCAGTGCATGTCTGCATGCTGGATGTCCATTGCCTTTCTATCAGGTCAGTCATACCGTGAGCGGCAGCTGAACCAGCCCAGCAGCGCCAAGGGCTTTTGTCCAGCAAGTGTGATGAAGGCAGGGTCTGGCACGTCCTGGCGAATCCCACATATCGCTGCGAAACTCTTTGGGGGCGTATGCAATGAAGGAGAGCATCCAGTGCAACACGGCACCATGCTACAATCCGAAGGACAGAACCAAGTCCTGCAAACTCCGCTCTTTGTTCGAATGATTAGTGATTTTTAGGACTGTTCGGCAGACATAGTTTCGAGTGAACTTCGTGCCAACGTCAGGAGCACGACTGCATCCTGGGCGAGTGGGATGCCTGTGCCTCGCAGATGTTTGCAGCAGCTCTTCACCTGAACTTGGGATGTCGTTGTTGCTAAGGATTGGACTTCCTGTTCGGCCCAGTGCGGAAAAGGCCAAAAACATCGGGTGCGCAGGGTGTCGGGGCCCGAGGGTGCTGCTGTGGATTCTTGCGTGGCGTGATCCTTCATGGAATCCTCAAGGACGCGACCTGCTACGAGTAGAGGAAGAGGCTGTGAAGGGCCAATGTCGGAGCTCTTCCCTTGCGAGGCCCCGTACATGGATGCCTCTTCCTGTATTGCGAGTCGACCGGGCACATGCTGGCCTACATGCAGGACACACAATGCCATCAGCAGGACTGCCGATGGAGTGACTGGGAAGAGTGGTCGGACTGCCGGTGTCCCAGACCGAGACGTGCTTTGGGGGAAGAAGTTGCCTTGCGAGAACATGCCAGGCTCCTGCACCTGCGGGGGAGGTGTGAAAAAGCGCACTCCCAGCATGCTTAACTGTGTTCGATGCCCGCAAGTACAAGTGGAGTGCTGACAGTGCGGAGGCAGTGAGGGTGAGGCGGTGCATGGTTCATGCAGGCAACCGTGTCATCGCTGTATCCCCTCGACATGGCGGTAAGCTTTGCCCGCCAGAAGTCAAAAGCGAGGTGCAGAGATTCAAAAGTGAGGTGCAATCTGAGTGCCCACAGTTGCATGCAGCGTATTGGTTGCAGATCTCGCCCTGCAACACCCATCTTTGTGATCGAGGGTGTGTTGGGAACCTAGCCATGGATAACTGTGTACAGCATCCCACCAGGCCACTTTCGAGTTTTTTCCGAGGTTGATGCAGTTTGGGCACCGTGGCAGGACTGGGTCGGGAGTGTGAGTGCGGCACTCCCTGGTCAAATCTTGCGCAGTTCCAGGAGTGGTCCAAGTGCTCTGCGTCATGCTCTGAGGGCTATCGCTCACGTTCTCGTCTGATTGAGGCTCTGGTCACAAGTTCCGCACTGCCATGTCTCGTCTGAGCCAGCTTGTGTAGGTCGAGGCCAACCATTGTGGGTTGCCAGTTGGTGGACTTCGTGAGCAATTCGAAAGCTGCACCGCTGCGCAGCCTTGCGTCGGATACCCAGTGACTATTTCCTGCGACGGTGAATGTGACTTGGATACCCCGAGTTGTAACTTCCGAGGTCAGTGACCGGGATTGCCAACTTACGATGTGGGCCAGCTGGTCAAAGTGCAGCTGCTGCAAGCCTAGGGATCTCAGCAGTGACGCGACGTGCTTCTCATCGTGAAGGAGAAGCGCTTGGCCAAGGTTCCTGCTTTGGAATCCGGGAACGAACCCGCAACATCAAGGACTTTGCCTCAGGGAATGGAAAGCCAGCCCCTCAGGAACATCATGTAGCGATCAGAAACCGGTCAAGGATCGAACGTTGTTTCGGCACCGAGGCCATGTGATGGGCTTGCGCTGAAGGTTATAGAAGCCTGCAACGACGATGATGATGATCCCGTGCGCCCTCTCTTCGCTGTTCTGCTGAGCCTGGTTTGGGTCTATTTGTCTGTATGGCTGTGATCGAGGGCAGTTTCATTTCCAGTGGAAGCAGTAGATGGTGGCCCAAATCTATAAGTCTATAACCAAGTACTTTCTCCAATCGTACAATGCCAGGGCCACAATAGAAATTCAAGTGAGCACCGTCTCAAGCACTCCAGGCCCCCGAACATCCACCTTCCACCTAATCTCGGTCCGAAACTGAAGCTGTTGTTTTAGGCTCTTCTTGCCGCTGCAATAAAGTCCAGCCAGCGCAGTGTCACAAACCCGAGTTCCAGTACGTCGAATTTGGCATGCCCGCGATTGTCTAAGTGTGATTGTAACTAATGTGCGCAACAGCATGACCGTCAATAGAACCGGCGCCGTGGTGTTTAGTTCTTCGCAGCCTTTTGAGCATCAGGCTGTAATGAAGCCACTTCGTAATGACAGCAGAATTTGAGGGCATTCTGGACCACTACGCTGTCCTTGGACTAGCTCATCACTGCAGCTGTGCCGATATCCGGAAGGCATTCCGTGCGGCTGCTTTGAAGTGGCATCCAGACAAAGCTGGTAGCTCACCAGATGCTCGGCGTCGCTTTCAAGAAGCAGCCGATGCATATGAGGTTTTGTGTGATGAACAGAAGCGGCAAGCTTATGACGCCATGTTGGTGCAACAGGCGCCGCAGGCCGAACATGCCGCGGGTCCTAGATGGGACGCACATCACGCCACTTCCCAAACTCATGGGCATCACGGACATCCTCAGGGATATGCAAGACAGCCACATGCCGGTACAAGGCAGAACGGGCACGGCCCAAGGCAAAACGGTTTCACTGGCGGTTTTGCCGATGCCGCAGCCGCCGCAGCCTGGAGTCGAGCTCCGAACGCTCCGAATGGAGGTACACGAGACAGGAAGGTCTCCACAGGCTCGGCAACAAGAAAGGACACCAGGCCAACTGCGGCGGAGCTCCATCCACAAGGTTTCGGTCCTGCCTTCCGCGCGAGCATTTCTGATCTCCAGACCTTGGCGACCTTTTGCCATGAGGGGGCTGTTTGGCAACCGAAGGTCAAGGACGTAAAGTGGTGCAGACCTGACGGGGATGCTAGACGTGTTCAGCTCTCCTTTATCGCAGATTACACTTCATCTAGGAGCAGAGGGAATACTGCATCACCATTGGTTCAGTTGCTGCAAACGTCGAGTTGTGATGCCTTGCACACTTCTTTCCAAGAGCATCTCGACAGAGTGGCTGGCCGCTGCGACTGCCGCCATTTCCGGATGCAGCTGCTTGATTTTCCTGGTCGTGGTGAGCTGCAGTTTCGTGTCAAGTTGTGGCTCGAAGGCACCCTCGCTGAAATAGTCAATTTTCGGTCTGTTCTGTTGGTTTCTGGGGTTAGAGAAGAACATCAGGCTAAAGGCCCCGTTTGGCCGGAGGGAGGCTGAAAGCAGGCTACTTTTTCTTTCCTTGACCTTGTCCTGGCTACTGAAACCACTCGTGAACCGACAATGCGGCCTCTTACATGCTTCACCGGGTAGGTTTTTTGTGCTGCTCACTGTCTTTTCGAGGCGAGACGGCTGCCGTCCTTCACAGCTTCGATGCTGCCTGGGAGCTGGCTCCGTCAAAGAAGATGAAGGATTGCCCACTCATGTGAGCTCATGGAAGGCTCCTGCTTGTGTGGCCTGCACGGTGTTGGACACTCATCGCGCCACACACATCGTCACCAGGTTCACGCAGTGTGTCGTCATGTACAGCCTTTGTTACGCCGGATGATCGGAGTCTCATGGTTGTCTACGACGGCCTCGGGTCGGTCGAAAGCGACCCGCAACTGTTTGACAGGGTTCACAGCCTCCTTGAAGGAGCACCGGAACAAGGTACAGCACGCCCCTGCCAGGCTACAGAGTCGTAAAACAGAAAAGACGAAGTGCATGAGCCAGGCATCGCAGGCTTGCGGCGAACCGCTGCCACAGGCGGGCAGCTCTTTGATTCGTCGCTTGGTGGGACATGTGGCGCATGCTCGGTATTTCCGTCCAGGATTGTCAACTCAGCGAATGGAGTGAGTGGTCAAAGTGCAGCTTAAGCTGTGGCGGCGGCCAGAAGGTCTGCCTTGTTGTGTCACGCAGTGAGAGTTTCCAAGGCACTTCACACGTGACAGGAGCGCAGGCGTGAGGTTCAACGAGAACCGGCCAAGGGAGGGAAGGTGTGCCCTTGCCTCGCTGAAGGTGGTGGTCGTTCGATGAGCCCTCAATTCACAGGCGTGCGACAATTCGCTGAGCGTCACCGCGCCTTGCAACACGCAGCTCTGCCAGCGCTCGCCTCAGAAAATGCGCCACCTCGCCTCACCACGCCGTAAGCATGCGCGAAGCTCGCATTCCCCACATTCTGCGAAAACCCAGGCCCGTGGTTTGCACGGCTCTCGGATTCGTGGAGAGCTCGTTGAAAGTTGCGGGGTTTTCGAAGCGCATCACTAATCAGAAAGACTGCTGTGAGGTGTGTAATGCAGTAGATTTGAAGGATCTACAGTAGTGATAGCTTTTAGTGATAGCCATTTGCGACAGATATTTCTAATGCGTCTTATCCCGGATCCAAAAACAATCCGTCACATGAAAAAGGAGTGCACAAAAGAAACCAAGGACACCCACACAAAGCAGAGAAAACAAAGACACCAAACAAACCGGGCAACAACACAGAACAAGACGAACCAAAAGCTACAAGGAGACCAGTCTCCCAGATTTTCTGAACCTTGCTCCAAAATGCTGTTGAGAAAAGCTTTAGGTTCGAATGCTGACGAAATTTAGACAATGGATGCATACATGTTTCAACTTGGGCATGTACTGTTTTCAACTAGCATATGCATATACCGATACCAAAACCGTTAGGTTTTCTGCGGAGTATGTAATATCAGCACCTATGTAACATGTTAATTAGTTATTTGTGTAACATGGTAATTAGTTGTTTGTTGATGCTTGACCAGGTGACAGTAATGCTTCCTCAATTTGAGCATTGTGTCCCTATGTATCCACACCAGCTCAACTTCCAGAATATCTTCAGTACACATTGAACCACAATGTATAACACGTACTTCAGTTAAAGTTGAGTACCGATCAACTAGTCTTACGTAGCATGAAGCTAGATCTCCAACGCCATGTCGCCGAGTCACCAATGCTGGCTGAACCTAGTTCGAAGCTAGCCAACAGTGTTTTGCAGTGCCCTTGTGCACATAATGGCAGTTGCGACCGTTTCAACAGCCGTGGCAAGCTGGGGTTTAAGGCAGGGTTCGGTGCCGGCACTCGACTGGTGCGCTGCCCTAACCGGAACGGAGGTGACGGTGTTTGCTTGTTTTAGTACACTGAAGCTGCTGAAGGAGCCGAGTTAAACGAAGCTCTCGCGAAGATGGCAAGCTGTCTTGCCTTTATACTGGCCCGCCGAGCAGTACTCTGCTCGGTGGGTGCAGGTGCCGGGCCTGCCTAGTGGTCGTTCATTTCGGAAGCAAACACGCCCTGCCGCTTAATTGGGGCCTTTTCATTCGTCATCGCGTCTCGTTTTGTGTTGTTGCGACTGAAACTTCAAGCCGTCGTCACTCACTCACTCGCTTGCTCGTTCGCTCGCTCGCTCACTAGCGATCGTTTCATGTCGCTTCGCTTCTGAGGCTTGGACTGCCAATGGGGTGCGTGGTCCGACTGGGGCGACTGTTCGAGGCCTCACGAGACTCGCCAGATTCAGCGCCTGCGGCGGCTATATCAGTGTTTGCGGTGCGAGGTGTGGGGGCCAGCGCTTCCGCCATCGTGCCATCATGAAGATGCCCAACGAGTGCGGGAAAGTGTGTCATCCGCGCAGAGCCTTTGCTTGAACGGCTCCCACAATCATATGTTCAAGTTCGCTGTCCTATTATCCAAGGTGCGCGAGAAGTGTCCGCTTGCAGCAGCCATTGCGAAACGACCAAGTATTGTGCAGCGATCAAAGCTTCTATTGACATCGAGTTCGCCATGCCTTGGCCTGTCTCAGTTCTTCACATAGCCCACGATGAGATGAGGCATGGTCGTCATGGACGAGTACAAGCTCTTGTAATACAGGATGCGGAGCCTCCGCTGTTGTCAGGACACCTGATTAGATTTGCTGAGGCTGCTCTTCCTGTCCAAGTTAAGTGTGTTTGAAGTCCACGCGCAGGGCAGGGAGAGCGCGTCCACTGCAAAGTGCTAGGGCTGCTAGGAGCATCGAGTGCATGCCAGATCGAACTTCCTTATGACTCCCTTTCAGGGTCATGTGTTTGCCGCCCGTGGCCCCGGCCCATCACTCCTTTGCTTGCAGTCACTCCAGGATTATGGGAGTGGTGGGATGGTGCGGGAGTGTGTCACCCGTCCCATATCTGTGGCTCTCCTGCCGTTGGACACTCTCGTGTCTCCCCCAACACACGTATTTTTGAGGAAGATGGGTGGGATGTCTCACCCACGTGGCAATGGCTTCTAAAACACTTCGCAGACGGAGCTTGCCAGCACTAGCGGCCTGTTGTGTGATCTTACAAGATCAGAAGATGATCTTTGATGCTCACCAGTTCCTGCTTGTTGCAGTTTGCAGCAACCACAGGGACCTTGGGTGACTCGTTCGGGATGTTCCGCCATATGTTTCAAGATTAAGCAGTTGATCTCCTTCAGACCGAATCAAAGTACGTACACCAAACAGCGAAAGAGCACCTAGACGTCCAATCCCCGCACGAGAACCATTTTCATTGGCACCGCAGAACACACACACCAAACTGTGGTAGCAACGCGAGTCAAGAGGCGCATGCAAGCATGTGCCACTGCGGGAGCGACGATTTCGTCGGGCAGACACGGGACTCTGGGAATTGTGGTGGGAGACGATTTCTGCGATTTTACTTCAAAAACATTCGCGCCACAGGAGCCGTGAGCCGGCGAGGCTCGATAGACCGTGAGACGTAAGGAATGGTGTCACCGCGTTGTATGGGCCGTAAATCGAAGTTCCATTGGGTTCACTGTTGGCAGCGGCGAGCTGGTGCAATCCGAAGGATATGGCTGATATGGACCATCAGAAAAATGCTTGCGTGTTGACTTCAATACTGTGACTATTCTTGAGTGCTACTGGCTCGAGGCCACCTTCAATGCCACAAGTACACATCGACAGGACGTACGACGCATGTCCGAGGATTTGCCATCCACCATCTCCTGTCAAGGATTGGGGTGTCCCCCATCATTTTGTTCATGATTAAGGGTGTGCAGTATTTGCCAACCAACTGTCAGACTTCAAGGTTTATCAACCGTCCTGCCCTATTATGACATCCATCATCGCGTGAAATTGTTTGATTCCGAGTGTTTACTATCCCTCCTTTTAGGGTTTGACTTTGCCATCCACAATTCGTGTTAGGTGTTGGGACTCGCCATCCAGCATCGGCGTCGCAGGGTCTGTCACCATCAATTGCTTTGAAGGTTGTGGTTTGTCATGCCTCCTGTATTGTTGGATAACGATGAGGCACTCTTCATCAAATCTATTTAGGGTTTACGGTCTGCTCTGCATTTTGGCTTGCCATCCATCCTTGCCTTTCAGAGTTGAGAGTCTGCCGTCCAAATATTTCACTCTTCAGGTTAAGGGTTTGTCATCACCACGGTCTAGGGTTGCCATCCATCATGTGTTCTCAAGGTTTTTTGCACCCACAGATTGCTGATAGAGTTTAGAGTTTGTTAGTATCAGTTCTTTCCTGTTCATCGTTTGCTTTCAGGGTTTGCCGGCTTGCCATCCGTCATTCGTCAATCGTTTTTGGGCTTCCGGGTTTGTCATCTATCAGGCATTTTTCGGTTGACAGTTTGCCATCCGCAATCTGTCTGCGTACGGTTTAGGGTTTATCATCATTGCTTCTTTCACGGTCAAGGGCTTGCCATGCATCATATATCTTTCAAGGGTTTTGCATCCACAATTGGCTGCTAGGGTTTAGGGTTCGTCGTCATCAATTCTTTTCAGGGTCTAGGGCATTCTAGGGTTTGCCGTTTATCATTACTTTCAGAGATTGCCGGCTTGAAATCTGTCATTCATCATCAGTTTGCCATCCATCACTTTTTTCAGGGTTTAGGGATTGTCATCATTATTTCTTGTGAGGGTCTAGGGTTCGCCATCCATCGTGCGTTTTCAGGGTTGACAGTTTTGCATCCATACTTTGCCGCTAGGGTTTAGGGCTTGTTGTTCAGGGTTTAGGGTCCGTCACTGACTTTCAGGGGTGATTGTTTTGTTTGCCATTCGAAATTGCTGTTGGGCGTATGCAATCCGTCACATGCCGTGAGTATTTAGGGTTTGTCATCATCGTTTCGCTTAAATTTTTAGGGTTCTTCAATCTTGTGTTTCCTTTGAGGCCTATTGGCCCTGTGCTCTACTTAATGTCTGCCGTGCATCATTGGCTTCATGGTTGGAGGGTCACCCGTCATAGTCATCTCACTCGCGTCAAGCGGCTCACATCCAGCAACCCGCAGTGGAGCCTGCCCGGGGTGCGGCCTGCAGCCAGGGCCGCGTGGTGGTTAAGGGGCAGAGTTCTAGAGCCAAAGGTCAAGGCAGCTTGCAGTCCATGGCCAGAGCTGGAAAGAGCAGCGACATGCAGCGACGCTCCAGTGCGGGAAGTTTCGGCAAACTTCGAAGCGCAATGCAGTGCGTTGAACGCAGCCCGGCTTGCAGGAATCGAGTGATGGCGCTTGTTGATGCACCAGGGCCCGAGTTCTTCTTCAAGGCGAGCACATGATTCAGGCATGGAGCGTGCAGTCTGGAACTGTGCACAGGGTCTGGCGACTTCGAGCTGTTCTGCAACACAGCTCAATGCCAGCAGCACAGCGGATATGCCTTTAAATCATGTTTCTCAGATTATCGTTTCACTGTGGACCTGTGGTGTGACAACTTGCTCAGCACGTTGGGAATCTTGAGGTCAGTGCATGTCCTCCGTCGCCAGAGTGTCAGCCGAAGTGTCAGCCAAGGTGCAAGCTTTTGCGGAACATTTCAGCTATACTTTCTGAGTTGTTTCTGCAGTTCGGTGCAACAAATCCAGGAACTGTGAGTTTGGATCCTGGAGCGAGTGGAACCAGCCGAGTTGCGAGCCGTCCTCGGCATGCTTCGAGGATTACAAAAAGCCGGAAGTCCAGTGGATCCGGCCGCATGGCATTGAGGTTGGGTTATGTGAACGGCACCGGACTGTCTTGGCGCGGCTCTTGTTTTCCCATTGCCTCGCTGGCTGAGCACACTGTCAGCTGCTCGGGGGCCATGCAAGGCAATGAACAACGAATGTGGCACTCCGTGCATGGGAGCATTGTAGCTCAATTGCAAAATTATGGTTGTAGTCGTTTGATGTTATAGTATGACATTTTGGGCAGGTTGCCTTGCACCTGAGCAATCCTGAGCAGAGAGAGTCTGCATCTACCTACTTACAACCCCTTTCTTGCAATCATTGTCTGAACAATCCATTCGTGTGGCTTTCATCTTCCTCGTTCCATCGTATGTATCGCTTCGACGGACTGGGCAGCTTCATGAGGTAATGCTGTAGGACACCTCTTCGGGTTGTCCCCAACCCCCTTGCGTTCATTGTCATAGTTTCTCCTGTGTGGATGTGGGTCACGGTTGAAGGATTTCTGGTTGACGCGCAAGTGCTTTCGCCCCTTACATGAACAGGTCTGTGCTAGAGGGCCTCCAGGAGGTGTGAGCCGGCAAGGGGGTGTGGCGAGTGCCGAGGCAAGAGACGAAGCATTGTGAAGCTGATTGCCAAATACCGCAAAACTGCAAGCTCTCCATGTGTCTTTGCGGCATCCTGGAGTCGTGCTGGGTCACATCTCCATGTGGCGTGACAGCCGACAGTCACGAGGTGGTCCAGCTGGTCAGGATGCGAAGAGGTTTGGCCAGTCTTGATCAGTCCTGAGAAAAATCTCAGATTCTGATGGTGCTCACTGCAGGCAGGACAAGCCGGCAACGACGTGGCAGCCCTGCAGAAGTTCCGTGAGCGACAGGCGGCGCTGCTTGATGTCTCGTTCTTTTCGCAAAGCAAAGCCCCGCATCACACACCAATCCTTGAGAAGGAGCTTTCAAACCACAAAATTTCTGTGCTTAATACGAGGATCGGATTAGCGAGAACCTCCCTGCCTCCCCCCTTCCAGAATGATTCGAAAAAAGCTTTTTGCTCATTCGGTATGTTTGGAGTCAATTAAGAATAATCAGTGATTGATAGCATCTCCATTACAAGCAGATTGCTTCTTTGAAGAAACAAGGAAGCAGCAGCAATGACTACAGGACCAGGGCACCGGGGTGGGCCTGCTATAGATGTGGTCCCTTTAACAAATCTGGTTCGGGGTGCTGCCGAGCAGACTTCGTAAGAGCGGTAGCTCAGGAGGGAATGAAGAATCGTCCCCCTTATAATCCCTGTAGTAAGAAAACCTAGCTTTCTGAAGGGCCTGAGCTTTTGGGAAAAGCCTTGCTCCGGAAAACAGCCTCCGACGAGTGAAGAGGCCTGGTTCTTAACAGCTTTGCTTCTGGAGTTTGCAACTGCATCACCTAAACCCCTAGGCCCACTAAACAAAATCTTTAGGTGTGGTCCCGTTCATCTAGACGAAATCCAGGCAAAATGGCAAGTCCTCTTCCCGGCCAAATTCCGGATCATCAAATGTGGACCCTGCAATAAATCCGATCATCGGATTACTCACACAAAGCCCAAAAAACGGCTAGATGCGTACTAGGATGGACCCTGCAATAAATCCGATCAT
>CAJNDV010031562.1:20284-31448 GCA_905221635.1 Symbiodinium sp. CCMP2456
AAAGCTAGTCAGGCAAAAAAAGCGTCCCGCTATTGGGACATAGCTGAGCCGGGGTGCTTACTACTACTACTACTACTACTACTACTACCACTACGACTACTACTACTACTACTACTACTACTACTACTTCCATTATTACTATTACCTCATGTATGTTTTACTTCACAGTGCTGTTCGTGCCCAAACACAACATTTCGGCCTAAGACACGATTTGCTCGGATTGCTTTCTTTCATTTTGACCCACCCGCCCTGCCATGTTGTCAACTTAGCTGCTTAGCTTTTATGCTTCTTTAGCCTTGTCTCAGCTTGCTACTGTTTCCGTTACTACCATTTTGCATGATTTGTTTGCAGTTTCTTTGTGTTTTTTGCGTGCACCTCTGCCCCTCCGCTTAGCTGGGACACACAAAGCGGCTCCATAGGAGGATCGCGCAAGGCACACCAAATCGAACCAACAAGCACGGATCCATAAACGACGAAAGGGCCCCAACCGTGTCTACCCGAAGGAAGATACCAGGACGACCACGAACGCTCCGACCACC
The DNA here is from genome assembly GCA_905221635.1 of Symbiodinium sp. CCMP2456. Lineage (NCBI taxonomy): Eukaryota > Dinophyceae > Suessiales > Symbiodiniaceae > Symbiodinium > Symbiodinium sp. CCMP2456. The sequence goes on from CAJNDV010031562.1 coordinate 20,824, forward strand.
ATCACGACCAGCAGACGTCTAAGCGCTCCGAGCAGCACGGGAAGACCAAGGGCCTGCTGGGCGGAATCTTGGTAGACGAGAGGATTGATAACTTTGCGTCTGCCCAACCTCCGCTCGATAGTGATGTGCAAATCGATTTTCTTCACTTTACCCCAGCTTCAGTTGGCTCCTTCCAACACACAGCTTAGCCATATGGTCAAAACCGAAGACGGAAATTCGAATTTCTAAGGGACATGCGCAGTAGATCCTGCAAAAAGTTAGTCTAGTCTGAAAGCAGTCGGTGCTGACGGGCAACAGACGTTCGAGTCTTGCACGGGCGAAGAATGACGCCTCTGGCAAGGCATGTGGTGTTTGTAGAGTTGGATGCCTGGAAAAGTTTGAACGGCGTGACTCTCCGGGGAGCTGCCGCAGTGCGTCTCCACATATCTTTGCGGTGCATGGGATTTTTGGTGCCAGCAATGTTCTTCTGCCCTTCAGCTCCAGCGATTTGATGGTTTCATGGGTAAGGCTGTTTCAATTTGAGAGGGGCCCTTCAGCATGTTTGTACAAGACAAATGGAGCACGAGTCCAACATGCGAAGCTTGGAGTTTTTATGAGAGAGCAAAAGAGATCGTTCTGATGTGATCGATCAGAAATTACGGGTTGGAAAGTAAAGATCGCTCGAACAGACAGTTTTCGATCTCCCCCAGAAAAGCCAAAGCTCATGGAGTACTCCACAATTCCCGAGAAAACTCTAGATGTCAGAGATGTTAGTCGGCAGGATGGGTACGAGCCTTGAAGAACAATGGGGAACATTTACGCCTCAACTTGACTTCAAAAGCTGCCGTGTTGGCAAGCTAGGAAGGGGGTGCTGGGCCCCGGCCAACCCTGAACATGTGGAAAAGCAACAAGGCCCTATCGGGGGCAGATTTGCGTGAGAGAGCGGTTGCCAGACTTGCAGGCTCGCCAGACGAGGTTCTGCAACACGGACGTGGACTGCGAAGCGCCGGTAGACTGCCTCTTTGCATCGTCAGGGTCCTAGACGGTGGTGTGCCTGTGTTTGTTTCCTGCGGTGTTCTACTGCATTTGCCTTCTTTGTGGCTGGATGATTACGGGGCTGTTGGTGAAGACGAGTTCGTTGATGAAGTGCATAGCAAGGGCGGATGCTGGACGCAAAACGCTCGGGCCGCAACGCCTCCTAATGTGATGGTGTCTCGTCCGTCGCATGGATGATGCTACATGTTTACGGTTCTGCAGGCCTACAACAGCTGGCAGACCTGTGCTCGTTTACCTGATAAGGTGGTCTCAGTGGACCCCTTGCACCCGTACTTGCGACGGTTTACAGCGCCGCAACAGGCCGGCATGGCAGATATGGCAGAACACCAGGCGCTAGGATCCGTCTTACATGGGCTGTCACAGGCGTGTCGACAGATTTGGTCGCGGCAAGGGCAAGTGGTGTGTTGGAAACCTGAAAGAAACAAGGCCGGAAGGGTCTCAATCTGTGGTAGAAAGCATTCCAAAGCCTGGTGCAGGACTTGCAATCCGGTTGTTGGCGATGCCACGCCAGCAGGATGCTCCACGGGTCCCATTGTGCCTGTGCCGTAAAAGTGGATGCACTCCAGAACTGCTCTTGCTCTGTGCTGACGTGAGGCCGATTGTCGATTCTCCATGTGGGGCGCCGGAAGCCTAGGGAGCTTGAACTTAAAAGGTCATTCACCTCCAGGATGGTGGCCTTGTTGCGCACTTCAGTTGTCGTATGTTGATGTATGTTCGTGATGAGGTCTGGTCGGTCTGCAGCGCCACATGCGACGGTGGCATGCATACACGTTCGAGGACCATTGTGTCAGAAGCTGCAAACGGGGGCCAGGCAGGACGAACATGAAGTCTCGAAGCTTGTAGTTTAGCTGGATGCGGCTTGTGGGTCAGGCTTGCGAAGGTCCGATGACCCAAGTCCGCGAATGCAGTCGCAACGAATGCGTATTGCCTCCTCCAAGAGACTGCAAATTGGGTGACTGGCGTGAATGGGGTGCCTGTGGAAAGTGCAATGGCCAACGCTTCCGCAGCCGGAATATCATACAATATGCCGAGAATGGTGGGCTGAACTGTGACGATGCAGACACGCAAGAGGCCACATCATGTCCGAGACAATGCCATGAACCATCCTATTGCGTATGGTCGGACTGGGAAGCCTGGAGCAGATGCTCAGTGAGATGCGGCACCGGCCCCTGCCCCGGTGACCCAGCGCCCCAGTCCTCCTTGGAATAAAAGTTGCGTGCACCGTGAGGCGGAAAGCGAAGCAGAAGACGATGGTTGGAAATCACCAGCGACAAGTCACGGGCGCTGGACGTTCTTCCTCCCGTGGAGGACGGCATGTGTCACACTCGTGTCGCCGCTGCTAGCTGTTCCTGCTTCCGATTCCTGCCGAGGACCTTCTGCAGAAGTACTCCAGGCTATATAGTCAGACGCAGGCAAAGATGGCCGACAGTGCGAGAGCCATGGTGGTGCTGAAGTGCACAGGATTTGCAAGACTCACACATTTGGGAACTCGTCTCGGCCTTCGCTGCTGGCCAGCTCCTTAGGCCCAGCGACAAGCCGTTGGCAACTGCTTCAACATGATTCTCTGATTCTGGGTGTGTCGCATGTGTCGCTCGAATTTCACGTGAGTAGTGAAAGTACAGTTAAAGGCACTTCTCACACTTGTGTGATAAGCTTTTATGTCCTTGCTTGAAAGTTTTGTGCGGTCGCGCATAACACGTGTAAAAATTTTCATTCACGTTGCTTGAACATGTGGGAAGATTTCTCATGATGTTTTCATGATGTCTTCTTTCCATGCGGATTTTTCTGGGAGTTGCTCTTTTGTGACGAACACGCAATCCGCTTGTGAATGCTTCAAGCAAGAGCACGGTGGTCTTTTGAGCCTTGGGGCCCTTCTCGTGAGTGCGGTCACGACGTGCGACGTTGCTCCCGGCGGGGGTGGCGGGTGATTGGTTCGCCCAGTCCTTGCGAGTCGGAGTGAGATACAACGGACACCCGTGGCCGCCACTCCGGGACACGTCTCGTACTAAGAGCCCCCGGGTGCTAACTGCGGTGCTTTTGTAGCTCTGTAGTGCATGGACGGTCGCGTGCGCCGAGCTGCGCCTATTCCTCACAGGAGGCTGGTGCTTCTGCTCGTGGCTGAGCAGGCTCTTATCGCCGATTGGCGGTCAGAGATCCTAGGAGTTTCTCTTGATCAGTTTCTGGCTGCCTCTCGCACCGGGAGCTTGATTATTCTTTTCCTGGGTCTGCCTGACAGTCACGACCTTCCTCGTACACAGCGCAGCATTCGAGCAGTGCTTTTGGCCATATCTTCTGAGACTCGCGCTGAGAACCGGCGCCTCAGGCGGCTCTTTCTTGCAGGACCGTAAGATTTGGGCCGGTCTTTGAGTTATGAAGGGGGTAGGTCAAGCAAAGACCGACTTGGGACTTGAGCCTTTGGGCCTTCGGGCTGATGCTTGGGCCCTTCGAGCTGGGGTTAAGAGGCCTCGCTTGGCTTGGGAGTCTGGTCCTTTACAAGGAATTTTGGGATCTCCTTGCAGCTCGGTTTTTCCATCCCCGGCTTGGCCTGCTGTGCAGCTGCAAGGGGCTTCAGATTTGGAGGTAGACGACAAGAGCTGGTCGGATGTGACCCAGCCTCTTCGGGAGGCTCATTCGGCCAAGTGGCTTAAGTCTGCTGTGCACAGTATCTCTTGGGTGGATGTCCTGGATCATAAGAGGTCGGCAGCTCTGGAAAGATGGAAGGTCCTACTCCTTTCGTCCGGGGATGCCACGGCTCTAGGAAGGGCCGTTTTGGCGGCCCAGCAGTCTGAGGACCCTTCTGCAGTGGATACATCCATCTCGGATGCCTTTCGACGTAAGGCAACATCGACTTTGAGGACTCGCGCTGCTTCTCTGCTGATGTTTTGCCGATGGAGGGCCGCTGTCACTGGGGTTTCCACAGCTGGCGTTTTTCCTTTGGACGAACAGACGGTGTATGACTACGTAGTCCATCTTCGAAAGACGAAGGCGCCGAGGAGCAGGGCACCCCGCTTTCTTGAAGCATTGGGCTTTTCGAAGGGTGTTCTTGGTGCGGACGTGCAGGCCATACTTGACTCTTCGAGGATCCGGGGAGCCGCCGAGGGTACGACCGAGGTGGTTGCGAAAAAGGCTCCTCCGCTTACTTGTGCTCAGGTGAAATTTCTCGAATGGTTCGCAGCCACACAAGGAGGGCAAGAGAGCGTCTTCGTGGGGCATGTGTGCTTCTGTGTACATGCCAGGCTGCGCTGGGGAGACTCGCAATACTGTGCATTTGAGCCTTTTCTTGACATGAGCGATGGAAAAGGATTTGTGGAGGCCTCGCTTTACAATCACAAGACCGCTCAGAGAGCGGCGGTTCTGAGAAACCGTTTGCCGGCGATTGGTGTCTCCCCTGGGATTTCCGGGCAGGATTGGGCCGGATCCGTGAAGGTCTGGTTGCCACGCGAGGGGAGCCTACTATGCCTGCACCCAAGGCGGGCGGAGGATGGGCCAGGATCCCTTTGTCATCGGATGAGGCGGCCACGTGGCTGGGGGGAGATCTTCCGCTTGTATGACATTGAGCCTTTGGGACCGGGGGGGGGCACCCGGTCTTTCAAGCCTACAGTCCTGTCGTGGATGACCAAAGCGGGAGCCCCTCAGGGTGTGCAGAGGCTGGCCGGTTACCACGTAGAGCCCGGGGCGAAGAATCCTTTGGAGTACGGACGTGACGCGATGTCTCCTGTCCTGGGTTACGTGGAGGGTCTCATCGAGGCCATTGCCCGGGGCTTCTTCTTCAACCCGGACCTCACACGGTCTGGGCGATGGGTTGGCTGCCGGTCTCTCGAGGATGCACTTAGGAAAGCCTATGAGGAGCCGGGCGCGCCGGAGGGTCTTGATCGTCAACAAGAAGTGGAAAGAGACTCCGACGAGGCTGGGGCACCTGTGGATGATTGGGACGCTGTTGCTCCTGAAGCTCTCTTTCCGAGCGACAACGAGTTGGCTGTCGATCCAGAGTGTCGGGATGCCGACTCGGATTCCGAGTCCTCCTCTCGTTCTTTGCAGGATGAAGAGGAGTCCGATGACGCAGAGCGCATGGCCGAGATTGCGGGGTCTCAGGTGGCCGAGGCTATCGACGGCGAGGCTGAGGCTCAAGTGGGATCTTTCTTTAGGCATGTCGTCAGCGGAGTTCTGCACCGAGTGCGAATTTTGAATCCAGATTCTGAAGGCGAAGCGACCGTCTTCTTTTGTGGCCGACAGGCAAATGCTAACTACGTGGAAACTAAGGAGTGTTCCATGTACGAGCCTCGCAAATGTGCAAGGTGCTGGTCGGAGCTGTGAGACAAGCGAGCTTAAAGGGAAGAGTTCTCTGAGTTCGTTTCGTACTTGCGTTAGGGCTGTTAGGCCCGAGCACGCCCAGGTGCGGGCCAGTGCCACGTAGTGTTGGTAATGCTCTGCTACAGGTCTGCGCCATGGTAGCTCATGCTGTGCACGCTCGTTTGATATTGTTCCTTGCAGTTTGTTTGCTCAATGTCCGTGGTAGACAGCGAGGCGGTCTTCGCATCGAGATGTGCCAAAGTCGGCCTGTCTAGCGAGGCGGTGGCTGCTCTTAAGGCCAAGGGCTGGGGAACCTACGCCAATTTTGCATTTTCCACTGCCGTGATTCCGGGGCAGGGAGATGACAGCATCTTTGTGCGGGATGTGATTACGGTGATTCTGGGGAGTGCGGAACATGCCTCAGGGGCGGCCCTCAGACGACTTCATTTTGAGAGTTACACTCTCACTGCTGCCGAGCTCAAGCGGCAAACGGAGACCAGTGAGGGCGACGTCCCTCGGAAGCTCCCCCCTGCTGAAATCGCCAGTCGCATTGATGCCTTGCAAGCAAAAGTGCTCCCGCTACGGATTGAAGACAGCCTTGAACCGTCCCATGCTGTGGTAAATTTGGTATGCCAGTGCGTGGAGGACCAAAGGGTGAGGTACATCGAGCTGTGCCGAGTGACGACTAGGAATCAGGAAGTGAATTCCTTGAAGGAAGTGCCCTCCTTGCATATGCTCCAGCCGGACCGTTCGGGGGTGCTGAAAGCAGTAGCCTCCTACGATTCTTTGCGCACCAGAGTGGACACCGAGCTGGAAGTCTTCCAGGCCTTGCGGCGCCGGGGCATCGCTTATGAGCTTGGAGGTTACATGTCGTTCTCAGCTCATGAGACCTTAGTGTGCTTCCTGATTCGCGAGTTGCAGAAGGATCCCTTGCCGGGCTTCGGGCGGGTTACTCTGAATCAGCTTCAGGCGGCCGATCGGGAGACCCATGTACAGCTGGCGAGGCTTACAAGGGCGGGCTTTGCAACTCCAGGTCCGGGCAAGTTGCCGCTGGACGACCATCTAGCAAAAGTGCTCGAGATGGCGCCGATTCATTGGATCCTGATGCCTGCGAGGCTGGGGGGCAAGAGTGCTCGCCCGGGGGTCGAGGATCTTGAGTCGTCGGGAGATGCAGCCGCAGCCCAGAAGCCAAGCAAGAAGGACAAGAAGAAGGCAGCCAAAGAGGCTGCCGAGGTGTCGCCTCCGCCTCCTCCCCCTCCGCCAGAGGGCCAGCCTGATCGCAAGAAGATGCGTGGGGCTATGCCTCAAGGCCTTCGGTGGGGCGTGCCGCGCACCAAGGCCAACGAGGCAATTTGCTATGGACACAACCTCGGCACCTGCAGTCACACCGGCGAGCGATGTGACAAAGGACTGCATGTTTGCTGTGGACCGGGTTGCGAGTCCAACCCAAACGTCAAGCGATCGTGACTAGGTTCGCTGAGACCTCCTCGCCAAGGCGGCATTTCTCCTTGCAGTTTTGATGACATTGGGCATTCGCCTACAGATTTTCCAGCCAGGATGGTGTCTGACCATCCGACCGAGGGGTTCTCTGTGCCTTCTTCCTTTAGCTGCCATAGTGAGCAGCAAGCCAGGATGGTGTCTGACCATCCGACCGAGGGGTTCTCTGTGCCTTCTTCCTTGAGCTGCCAGAAACGGAGTGCTGCCGACACTCTTCACCCGGTTTCTAGCACCCCGGACGGAGGGCCCACCCGTGCGGCTGTAGTCTCTCCCGCCCCTAGGCCAACTAAGGTTCCTTACCTGCTTGAGCTCTTCTGTGGGTCTGCAGGCCTGTCAGCCGCTTTTGGGCGTTTGGGTGGGGAAGCGCTAGGGGTTGACCGTTGCATCAATCCGCGCTCGGTCAAAGCCCTTGTGTTCGCCTGGATCTCACTCTTGCGGCTGACCAAGCTTTGATTCTTGCTGAGGTGCGCCGTGCCGACGTGGTTTGGTTATCCCCGGCCTGTGGCACCGGCTCTCGAGCCCGCGACATTCCAATCCGCCCGCCGCCGGGCTCATCCTGTACTCTCAAGGCCGGGCCTTTGCGCAACGCCGCATTTCCGGAGGGGTTGCCCGGCCTTTCAGGCGTTGAGGGCAGACGTGTGCGGTTGTCCAACCAGCTCTACATGTTCGTTTCGCAGGTCCTTGAGCTTTGTGTTCAGTTGGGAAAAATTTGTGTGCTTGAGAATCCGAGCCGAGCCTGGTTTTGGAGTACTCAGTGGATTCGTCCGTGGGTTGGCCGTCTCCATTCGATGCACTCGCATGCCTGCATGTATGGCGCTGAGGTGCGCAAGGCCACCCGACTGCTGTGCACGCATCCCTTGCCTTCCATGCAGGCTAAGTGTGACAATGCACACCCTCACACGCCCTGGGGTGTCACGAAATCTCGCGGTCAGTGGGACTTCCAAACCAACGGGACGGCGGAGTATCCTGCCCTCTTCTGTCGCGCTGCGGCGTCTGACTTGATGGATCTTTGTGCAACGTTCAACGCTTTCCCACTGAAGCATGTTCCTACAGAAGCCTTCGAAGTTGCTGCAGCCACGGGGCGCCAGCCAAGGGGTGTCTCTCTTCAGGTGGGACCTTCCGAGTTTGGGTCCACATGTGGGATGACAGTGCCTTTGTCTGTGTCGGTGCCCGAGGTTATCGATGAGGCCGCCCCGTGGCCCTTGCAAGGTTTGCCTACTGGTTCTCGTTTGCTTAGTTCACGGACTTTAGAAGCCGAAGGGGGAGCTGAGGGCGTCCGCGAGGTCAAGTTCGGGATTTTTCGAACACCCGAAGCCTTTCTTGCTGAGGCTCTGAAAACGCGACATCCCTTTGACGAGCCGTCGACTTCAGACATGGGTAATGTGCGTGCAATGCAGGTCATTTTGGAACAAGGTGTAGAAGGAGTCCAGGGACTTCGCGCCAACACTTTAGCTTACTACCGGAGCCGTGAGGTGGCTCTGAGGGCGGATGAGGAGGCTCTCAAAGCCACTATGGATCCTGAGGTGCGCGAAGTGATGAAGGGCAAGAATTTCCTGTTGTTCCAGGAGATGCTGCGCGACGCGGGAGTGGATGATCCTCACCTCCTAGAAGATATGACAAGAGGCTTTAAGTTGATTGGAGCGCTACCGCCTTCGGGGCAGTTTCCCAGGAAGCTTAAGCCGGCAAGTCTCGACATGGATCAGCTGAAGGCCACGGCCCGGTGGTCAAAGCATCTGGTGGAGGCATCATGCAGGAAATCCGCGCCCGACTTGGAAGTGTCTAAGGCGGTGTGGGCCGAGACGCTCGAGCAGGTCGAGAAACCTTGGCTGAAAGGACCCTTCACGTGGGACGAGATCGACAAGAAGTACCAGGGCTGTTGGGTTCCTTCTAAGCGCTTTGGAGTTTCTCAAGCTGACAAGGTGAGGTGTGTTGACGACCTCTCCGAGTTCCTCATCAACGCAGCGGTCACCGAGACGGAGAGGGTTACCTTGGAGGGGAGTGAGCACATCGTTTCCTTGGCCCGCTTCTTTCTTGGTGCGACGACCGCGGGGGTTAGCACCTTCCGACTTCCTGCTGCTTCTGGGGACTGGGTCACTGGGCGTCTTCATCCCGACTGGAAGGGGAGCAGGGCCCGTCAGTTGGGAGGCAGGTAGATTTGAAAGCCGCCTACAAACAGCTGGCTCGTCACCCTTCTGATGGGTGGGTGTCCATTGTGGCGGTCCTCAATCCAGAGACCAACGTGGTACATTACTTTGAAGCAGTGGCCTTGCCTTTTGGTGCTGTAAGTGCAGTGACAGGATTTAACAGAACGGCGCGGGCCCTCCGAAGAGTTCTCTCTACCCTTTTCTTCTTCGTCACGACCAACTTCTACGACGATTTTTGTCAGCTGGAGTTGGGACCTTTACAGGATTCTGCCAGGTCTACAGCCGAGGAGGTGTTGGACCTGCTTGGGTGGAAGATTGCCCAAGGTGCCAAAGCTTTGCCGTTTGCATCGTCCTTCAACATGTTGGGAGCTTGCATTTCCTTCGAAAGAGCCTTCAAGGGGGATGTACTTGTGCGCAACAAAGAGGGACGTCTTGAAGCCATCGAGGAGATCGTTCATCAGTGCGTAGCAACGAGACGCTGTGATCATAAGCAGTTACTTTCCTTGAAGGGCAAGCTGCTGTTTGCGGCGGGGCACGTGTTCGGCAAGTGTGCCCAGATCGCGGCCCAGCTCATCTCCCAAAGGGGAAGTGACCGGTCCCACTCCAGAGAGCACCTGGGGGATCTTTTGAGTTCCTTGCAGTTTGCTTTGGACACCTTGAAAGCTGGAGGACCCAGGTGCGTGGGCGCCTGGTCAAGGCAGCCGCCTGTGGTCATCTTCACCGATGGGGCTTGCGAGCAAGAAGGGTCTCTTGTGACGCATGGTGCATTACTTCATGACCCTGTGTCGGGGCGCAAGGAGGTCTTCGGGGATCACGTACCAGATTCTCTGGTCGCGCTTTGGAAGCGCGGCGGGAGAAAGCAAGTGATCTTCTTTGCAGAGATTTTCCAGTTCTTGTGGCCAAGACCGTTTGGAAGGAGGTGATACGAGGGCGTCGTGTCTTGTTCTTCTTGGACAACGAAGGTGCCCGCTTTACCTTCATCCGCTCCTACTCTGCTCAGGTTAACGCCACTTCGCTTTTGATGCAGTCGGCAAAGCTTGATGTCGAGTCTGGAGCCTTGGGATGGTACTGCCGTGAGCCGTCCAAGAGTAATCCTACAGATGCCGCCTCACGTCTCGATTTTGATTCTTACAAAGATTGCAAGCGCGTCAAGCCTTCTTACGAGGCCCTTTTGCCAGAGGGCAGTTGAAGGGGGTTGGAGTGGTCTGGCAAAGGCCTTGTGTCCGCTCTTACATGTGTGCGACAAGGGTCGCATGCATCGCTATGCGTGTTGTATACGACAGCGCGCCGACCCCCATACCAGTCAGGGCTTCGTAGTGAAAAAGAAGGAGTGCGTGCATCGTGTGCATGTTGCCATGTCAGAGTGTGCGCATGCTTATTTCAAGTTTATGGAATGATTGAAATTTTTACTTCAAGCCTTTGGAGATAAAGGCACTTCTCACACTTGTGTGATAAGCTTTTATGTCCTTGCTTGAAAGTTTTGTGCGGTCGCGCATAAAACGTGTAAAAATTTTCATTCACGTTGCTTGAACATGTGGGAAGATTTCTCATGATGTTTTCATGATGTTTTCTTTCCATGCGGATTTTTCTGGGAGTTGCTCTTTTGTGACGAACACGCAATCCGCTTGTGAATGCTTCAAGCAAGAGCACGGTGGTCTT